>WBMW01001003.1:1271963-1301907 GCA_013396635.1 Penelope pileata
CCCCCCCTGGCACAGGGGAGGGGGGGGGGGGGGGAACAATCCTTGTCGATCTGCAGATGAATGTAAGCTGGGAGAAAGACATTGAAATAAAAAAGTCCACACGTGCCTGAGCGTGCTATGCTGAAACCTCGCCCTGCAGTGAATTAAGGATATCCTGGCAACGGGAGCCAGTTCGTTGGTGTCAGATGAATCGGGGTGTGAATGTGCAGTTTTAGCAAATGATGAACGTGAAGGCTTTCTGCAGGTTACAATTTCGGTGATACAGATGGGAAGGTAACGCACATGGGTGCACGGAAAAATGTCTGAAGGTGTGGGACAGCGGAGACTGCTCGGAGCAAAATCCTGGTGCCAGCTCTGTGCGCTGCCTGCTCCAGCTCACCACTGCTGCTGTTACAGACAAGGCCAGCCTCCTGCCCGCTGCCTCCCAGCGTTGCTGCCGCTGTCCCCAGCACCCCCCAGCTTCCCTCGCCCACCAGCCCTGGCCTCAGAGGCAAACACCAACGTGCCTGTACCAAGGTGCGTGCAGGTGAGGTGCTGGGCAGAGTTAATGGAGAACCAATTGCAAATTGCTTTTCTTCGGGTTATTTTTTTTTTCCATCAAAATGACCTCCACCATATTTTTCTTCTCCTTCCTTTTTTTTTTTTTTTTCTTTTAAAGAAAAAGAGTTCAGTGCCATCTAGTGGGGGAGGGGACCAAGCAAGCCACTGCACTCCCCCTTTCTAGGGATCCGTGCCACTAGCGGGATTTATTCAACAGAGAGAGATGATCCACGGCATTTCCCTTCTCTTTGTGCTCCTCACTTCCCAAGAGGTGATGTTAAATTCACACAGGCTCCATCCGTCATTCATTGCAGCGAACCTCCTGCTGGAGCCCAAGGAGCTCGCGCTACTGTTGTGCTACCTGGAGTCACGCTGACCCTGGAGGCAGTTCTCTGCTCTAATTACAGGATGTAAAATACAAGACAGTAATCAAACCAAACACAGATATAACCAATTATATCTACTAATGTTTGTTATCGTTCAAACGCACCTTGGATACCGGTGTGGGCGAATCCCCATTATGGCAGCAGCACTAACACAGACGTACGAGATGCTGCCTCTCTCCCAGAAGCATCTCACAGCAACTCCCACAAACAGCTGAGCCATCCGTCCAACTGACGGTGGGGTGTTGAGGTGATTCAGAACCAAGCAGAGGCTCTATAAAGGGAGATATGGACCTCGAAACTCCCTACAAAATGTTGTCATCTAAAACCCAGCCACCTAAACCAGTTGCTAATGGTTCTTCTAACTTTAAAAGAGAAATGCATTTTCCAAAGCCAGCCACCAAGACGCCAGCCAGCCTTACTTGCACACAGCCCCATCAGGCAGACAGCTCCGTACCCACCAGGGTCCAGCTGTGCACACACCAGTATGTGGCTGTGCACCTCAGCACCCAGCAGAATGCCTTCTGCCCTCTCCCCTGACAACTCCCAAAGGGTATTTTCTTTTTTCTTTGCTGTATCTCTATAAAAACATTTGGATTGCAAAGCCGAGCAAGTTAATGAACACCAGATCTAAGATCACCCATGCAACATTAATTCACCTCTTACACACACACGGTACGATACAATCTTTAATTGCACAAATTTTTTTCATGGGTCTCCTTTCTTTTTCAGTGCAAAGGATGGATGTTGCTCACTTAATGAATGCTGTTCAAATTTTCTCCTATCCTTATCATCCAATGTGTGGTGCATGTACTATTTACTGCAGAGCATCCAGATCTTGCGCTGAATACAGAATGATGAATCTCCTCATGGGCTTTTCTACCATGGTGTTCTCATTGTAATGTTTGAGGGGCTTTTTACAAACATCAGTGAACTTATCTTCACAGCACCCTGCTGAGGAACACAGATAAAGGCCAATATTTTCAACCATATCAGGGTATTTTGGGTGCTTAATTAAAGAAGCTTAGGGCCAAAACTTTCAGAGTCCTCAGCATTTCCCTTGCTTAGGGAACAGTTCCCAGTCACCTTGACTCTACAGACAGCGGTCAGTATTTCTGCCAATCAGTACAAGGGCAGCTGAAACAGGATCCAGAGAAAACAGGGATCACATGGACATTAGTTGTGAAAAACAACAACTATTTGACTCACTCAGCCTCATAACAGCAACCCTAGCAAAGGAACAAATGAAACCCAATTTTCAATTTCAATTCAACGGCCTTAACCCTCCAACCATTACTTTTCCTAGCTGTATTCCTCTGCCAGGCTTACTGTACAGCTTCCAAACTCGTCACCAAAGAGCCACCATCTCAGGCTGCAGAGTCCTGGTTCATCAGTCATCTGCCATGAATAGAAAATGAGTTTGTGTAAAACGCAGGATTGAGTCATGTGTCTTACTTCATGAACACAAGACAAAAATGAACGACAATTTGTGGGAAATTTTTATTTCCCATGTTTTCTTAGAGTCTTGATTTAGTGACCTGAAGTTGTAAAGAATAGAGGCATGCATGAGCTGAGACTGAAAAAATCAGGAGGGCAGGAGTTGAATAGAGTGTAAGCGTAGAAAGCACAGACTTTCTTTGAAGGAAGCAAAATGAACTGCTGAGCAGAAAGCAGGAAGACATGAAGGTGAGCAGTTCTGTACCTTTATTTTCCAACAAAACTGAGGGAACGGCCAACACTGAATTGCTTCACAGAGACAGGTAAAAGAGTATCCAACTACTTATACCCACAGTATAAATTTATTTTCCCAAAGACAAAGGAAAATTTCAAAAACAAAACAAAACAAAAAAACACTCTGGACTTTCTGCTAAAATTGCTGCTTCTGAAAAATTGTTCTTTATTATTTAGCTGTCAACTGTCAAAGCCATATAACTGTGAATTACCTACAGCTACGCTGTAGACACAGCTAATCGTGTAAGCTAACCACTACCTCTCAACAGAACAACTCCAAGAATATTTCTAAACTCAGGCAAAACAAGGATGAACTTTTTCAAAGCAAATAGTAATTAAACTTTCCCCCAAACCACCCAAAGAAGACCCACTACTTGGAAAATGTCATCCCAACCAGCTGAAGTTCAGCAAAGCTACAAACTACTCAAAGCAGTGCCTAGTAAACTCGATCTACTGAAGACTTTATCCCTGTACCACCTACACACAAACTTGAATGGTCACAGGCACTGTGACAAACTGCAGAATAATTTGGAGCTTATTGTTCCCCCTTTTAAAGGTAGGCTCACATGCTTTATCTTTTCCAATCAGGTGGTAGTATTGAAATGTGCACCACGCTCACAAGTGAACGCTAAAGCAACTCATGAAAACCAGCCTTGTCCTTGTCTCTGCTGAGTCCTGAGGAAGCACTCAAGTTCTTCCAATGTCACAGATGCATCAAGACAAGTAAAAGAGAAAAGGCCTGTACCACATGTGTATGTTTCCACTAAAAGAGGGAGTTCTGCTGGGCTACAAGACAATCCAGCTAAAGCACACAGGCAACCTTTGGCCCTCAGCGCTCTTCAAATTTATCTCTCTATGACAGAAAACACATCTTCACCCTTGTCTTCACAAGCAGAGATTCAGCTTCACCTTAGTGCCCTCTGTGATCATAGCAGGCATTCCGTTATGCCTCCTCCTTATTGCCTTGCCAACATCTTCATATTCTATAACTTCCTCTCCCCTGAGTTGGAATAGGTTTCATGTAAACACTCTCCCACAGACCTTTTTTCCTCAGATGCCTTGCTAGGAGGACTACTGTTTCATACAAGCCACACTGTGCTTCCCCAAGCACACCTTATGGACATATTGCAAGCCTGGTTTCCTACCCTAAATCCTGCTGCAGGAAAAAGCCATTGCCTACTGCAGCGACAAAAGCGACGTTGCTCTGAATGCAGAAGTTCAACAGAGCGGTTACTTGCTGCCTAAAGCCAGTCACCAAAGGAAGATGGCTCTCCGACATCTCCATCATTGGGCTCAGCTGAAAACAGGAAATACTCCTTTTCACCAAAATTCATAATTTTGTAATAGAATCAGTAAGAAGAGTCCAGGATGGCAGAGTTCAGATATTACAGCAAAAGAGTACTGACTGAGAGCAAAGCCTCAGAATTCTTGGCTTCCAATATTTTGTAATGAGTGACTTTTACTCTTAACGCTACATCTAACACATTGATCACCAACACATTAAAGCCTAAATAAGTCTGATCTTACTGTAGTGCATCAATATTTAGTTCATACGTGCAGTTTTATGCAAAGGTGCATGTGTAGCACTGTCAGTTTACCTGAGGTGGCAAGTCACACTGCACAATCTCTCCTAAGTTTCTGCCGGATTTCAGAACTCTTTGTGCCTTCCCAGAGATATGTGGACACAGGTTATATCAGCAGTGGTTTGTGAACCAATCCACTGAAAGACAGAGATACAGCCTACCACGGTCTTTGGTAATGAATCACATCTGTGATTGTCTCCCAGATGCCAAATAAATGTGTTGCTTCTTTTAGTCACAAAAGAAGAACAAGGATCAGTTAAAAATCAGAATTCAGAGAACACAGAAAATAATCACAGCCCAGATTGGAAGGAAAACCAGCAATCAACACCATAAATAGCACCTGCTTAGAAAAATCATACTCTCTACAAAACACTCCTCCACTTTGAAACATGACACAGAAGACCTCAATCTTCATGTAATTCATTTGGCTGCGAAACCCTAGCTGAGTAGACTTTAAAAAGAAAAGAGTGTACATAAATATAAATGTATATACAGTGTAGAGATATAGTGTGTCTAGCAGCTGATATATAGGATGATAAACACTCTATGTATATATAAGCACGCTGCTATCTTCAACAGTTTTGCATTTACCTTTCCTCAATTAATATTACCAACAATATTTGCATGAAAATACAGTATTTGGTTCTTCAGAGTTCATCTGTTTCTGCAGTTTATTTTCCCACCTGAAGCTTTAGCACTGTGATATTGCAATTAGTTGGTGAGGAATTGATTAGATCACAAAGAGAGGATTATAGCTCCAGGTGGAAAACACACAGCAGGAAGAGATGAATTCCTAAGCAAGAAGACCTAGTTTCCACGCAATTGCCATTAGTTTGTTAGTCTTAACAAAGAATAAAGGAAAGAGGAGGAAGGAAAATCTATACATTTCAGCAGAATTGCTAGCAGTGCACATTTTCTAAGAGATGGCAGCAGCTCCTTAATGGCTGCTCTTCTTCTGTCAACACCAAATTGAAATCACAACAGTGGTTAGTTTTGCATGCCATTGTTATTTTTCATCGAATATTGCAATCCAATATACTACACTACTAAATCTGACATACAAAAGGAAGCATTTACAGAAAACTACAGCTTGATGTCCCTCTTCTAAAGCACCTTTCAGAAGCTGGGCAACTTAAAGTTCTTTACAGCAACAATGTAGATGCTTACAGTGCAGTGAATGGATGCAAACTCTGTAGGTACAAAGTGATTCAGGGAAAAGCCTGTTTGGAATGTCCAGACAGGACAGTGAGCCAATTTCCCCCCCACATCCCCCTATCTTAGGGCCAGATCTCTGCAGTCCTACATTCAAGAGGATTGATGGTTGGAGACCATCAGCAGCAACAATCGTTTGCCAGGGACTGGCAGCCCAACAGTAGCTACAATTGTGGAGATCCATGGAAAACTCTAATCTGCAGGCATCTGGTTTTCAGAAATCCTGTTCACAGCAGAACTGACTCACTACTTGGGCAGACTGGGGCTGCTGCAGCCAGGCTGCGTACAGTTGGATTTCAAAGCTTGTTAGCAATTTGCAGCTTGTCTGTTTAACTGATGGAAGAGGAGCTCTCCAAGGTATCTCCTACACTTCCAGAAAGCTCAGTGTAATGACGGCTCAGCAGGATGGCATCTCTAAGACCAGGGCAGCAAACTTAGCCGTGCTTTGAATACCACGCTAGAACTGAATATAACAAGGCCATCCATAGAACAGGGCTGAGCTTCAGCCACTTAGGGCAAGCAAATGACAACAAAAGATTTTAATGCCACCAGAGAGCAGTTTGTGTACACTACCTAACACAGAAGGGGAAAATGAGGAGTTTAAAATGCTTTTGACAACCATTTTGTGGTATTCTGTCATGTGCAACATAGTCGTTATGGCTCGCAATCTGCAGTTGTTTCAGTGAGAACTGCTGTGCTATGACAGACACACATTTATTCACCTTTGCTGTAAAGTACCCACCAAACAGGAAACAAAGGAGAGTACTAAACCATAGTGACTGTTCTCTGACTGCCCAACAGGTATGTTAAAGGGATCAGTCTGCAAAAAGATAATCCTCTCATTTCCAGAGAAGTGGACTAAGGCACAAAATTTCCCAAGGATCAAAATGGAAAAAAGGAGCTTTAGGATGCACAGCCATAAAACCTGAAGAAGGAATTCTTCCCAGGAAAATGGTGAACAAATGCCCAAAGAGCTTTTGTAGGAGCAGGACTTCTTCAGCTTGGGTACTGGCAAGGTTTGAGAGAATTAACTGAATGGGGGGGGGGGGGGGGGGNCATGAGCTGCAAGAAGATTTTGAATTCTTCTAAATACCTGGCTGCTGCACCAAAGAATGCTCCCACAGGTTAAAGAAATGGGCAAATTCTGGAGCAATTTTGCTTACAAGTGCCGTGCAAAGTAGCTACGCATCTCCTGGACCACCTGAACATAATAAAGAGCAGCTTCATGTCATGCAGCAGGACTGGACTGAATAACTCCAAACTAAAGACAAAGGTCCTCAAGGGAATTGTCTGTTTCCATGGCTCTGCCTCTACAGGACGACGGAAGAGGAAAAGGTTGCTTGATGACATTTAGGACTACAAAGAGTGCTCCTGAGATGACTGAGTACCTGGGGGTCCAATCAGATCTTGGAAAATCTGCTGACTTGCAAACAAAGGCAGTCAGGGAATGGGTACCTAGAGTGCTCCCAGAGAGTTGATGATGTACCCTGGGGAGCATTGGTGGGGATACCCTGAGACAAAGAGAGACCAAAACCAGGAAAACAGGGAGAAAAATCTCCCCTGGAATGCACCATAGAGGTCAACACAGATATAAGATATCAAAGTCTGTCAAAACTCAGGGATCCTACAGCCCACAAACCCAAGAGATCTACATCCAAGACAGCATCTTGACAAAAGTAGGCCATCTCAGCATGCAGAAACAGATGTGAACTCAAACAGACCCAACCGATCTCCCTGGATTTTCTGTTTAAGAGATGGCTGCCTTCCTGAGAATTTCATTGCTGGAACATTTTCATTCGCTGTTTTTACACTTGGTCAAACAGAGTTAGAGATGGACAGCTGGTTTTCCACCAGTTAAAACTTTGATGGATGTCCTTTCAGATGAGTTCTGCAAGGGATGATGGGAGAGAAACTGCAAGAGCTTTTATCAGCAGTAAGCCAGATGTCTCCGTTATTTCTCCTCTTTTCAGCTGACTCCATCATTTTAATTTTTTTCTTTAATATTTTGTTCCAGCCAAGAAGATGTGCCTTTGTTACTGTTGTCTTTAAAAGTTTGCTTGCATATGATGCGTTTTGTTGGCAAAGTCACAATAATACTCTACTTGTTTGGTAAGTTTTTCACTAGAGGAAGCTGAACCATTTTTAAGGAATCAATTATTCTTCGCAACCCATTTCTGAAGGAGGCATTATCATCCCAAGTTTACAGAGGAATGAAATGGCAGGTAGGTTAATTAACTTGCTTAAGGTCATCCAGTGAGTTAGTAATGGAGTTACAAATAAAGCAAGATTGAACAATGCTCACTCCCAGTCCCTTGATCTAACCACAAAGAAAAACTCCTTCACTTCAGTCTTAAATACTTCATTTAAATCTATCCCTGATCATTTATTTTGACATATTGTTGAACTACAAATTAGTCAGTCTAAATGACAAACATGTAGATGTGTGGAGATCTACTCACTTGCCTGTTCAGCTTCACGCACCCCCTGCTATGCTGAACAGCTCATCGTCCATTAAAACAGACGTGCTACAGCTCCTCTGGAGAACTGTCAATACCATTCCAGGCATCAGTCCGAAGGCATCACGAGAGAGAGAGAGGAAGAGCACTTGCTCTGTTTCTCCACAGGGAGAGAAGGCTGCCTCAACAGCCCAGCTGCCCGGGAAAGCAATACACTCAAGATGCAAACTGTCTTTGAAAAATAATTCCTATTTTTCTTTTATGCTGCATGTCTTCCCCAAGTACTTCCAGTGTTAGACAGCTGGAGTGACAGCATTTAATACCTGCATCTTTGTAGATTTCACTCTGAGACACTAGTTTGATGAGTTAAAGTCAATATATCCTTCAAATGCCCACCCAAAGTCTGCCAACCTCTTCATACCACACATTGTCTCCAGAGGGATTTGCACATCTCCGTGGTTCAGCTTGAATCGCTGTGCAACAAAATACAACTGAAGTTCACAAATTAATCATGATCACATAAAAAATGAATAAACACATATGTACCCAATGCAGTTTTACCAAATGCTCAGAGGGTCTTTCCATTTGACTCAGATGAAGACTATTTTGTTCTGTCATATCAATATTCATAACAAGAGGATGTTAGAAATTGTCTTACAGCATGAAACGATAGTTTCACGCACAAGATTTCAAAGTGAAGTTGATTACTGTGCTTTGTAGGAACCACTCAAATGTCTCTTTTCCAAGATCAAATGAAGCAATTTCAGACTCTCCTTGAATGTGTCAATAAGCAAGTGCCAATGGGCAAATTGTTATCTTGGTCTTTTCTTCTTTCCGGATACACGTTTGCCTTTTCAGGACAAAATAGCACAGGCTTGTGTCACATTTTGTTGAAATCCCACCTTAAGGCTTTTAAATGTTCAATTATAACTAAAATATACACACAGGAAGAATTAACCAAATAAGTAATTCCAGATCATTATTGATCAAATAAAATAATTCCAGCCCAAATTACTGTCAACAATTTGTAAAGAGGTCTTCTCTGTATTTTATCATGAGCCCACTCCCTCTTTTTGCTGGGCTCCATGCACCTCTCTCCCTTGGTTTCTTTCCCTCACAACAGTCCCCATGCACACAACGCCCATTCTGTCTCTGAGCCCGATGTCAGCTCACTCTCTTTTAACTCCTTTCTAGGGTTTCAACTTTTTTGCTCGCCCATCTGCCACTGATCTGCTTCTAAATAATTGCTGACAAGTCCAAACACTCTGCTCTATTTACAACAAAATCCTCGGGAGGCTCCAACAACATATCCACAAAATTCAGCTTATCACAAGCCCTTTCCTGCTGTCAGCCTCTACTGCTTCCTTCTATTCCCTGTTATCATCTCTTAGCGTGTCAAGTCTAATTTGGGCTGTGAAAATCTCAGAGCGGGGACGTTCGCTTTATGAGTCCCAAAGGCACACTTCCAGTGCTACACAGGTAACATTACCCCAGTCTGATAAGACAGGTGGCTCTGTGCAGCAGTCTGCACATCACCAGCTTCAGGAGCTGGAGGCTCAGCTCTTGAGCATCCCATTTCCATAGCCACGCCATTGCACTGCATGAGCGCAATGGTGGATGAACGGCACAGGGATGAAGAAGTGCAACACAAATGTGTCAGACAAGGCACCCAAGAACATCTATGGCTATATAGGTTACAATCCAGACCACGCTCCACCTCTGCAAATTTGCAAATGTGTTGAGCTGCAGCTTTGTTGGCTTTTGTGCCCTTGATATGCCTTCCCAAGTCAATGTGTGCTGCCTTCCTGGCTAACATGCCATTCCTGAGTGGGTGCTTCTCACGCAATACTCCTCATAATCCCAGTACTAACAGTGATGCAATAATGAACATAAGTTCTTGTGCGTGCACATTGTTATACAAACCTCAGATTTAATAATATTTGCACGTTAGTGCAAAGGACAAGAGGAGAAACTGATTTCTAAGGAAAAAAGGCAGAAGAAACGAACTAATGCAGACCTGTACATTTATGTACATACATCTGTGTTTGCTCCCATGGCACTAAAAGGCCATGCTGGAGCGCCGCATGTGCACAGCTGTTCATGTGTCTGAAAGATGGAGACCACAACACTGGATCTCTAAAGAGATATTATTTTTAACTCCCTCCCAGTGTGATGGATAACTACGAATAAGGAAGCCTGTTCGCCTACTGTCCTGTTCATGAGCAGCCATATTTCTCACATTAGCTGAACCCATTAAATCTCTCTGAACAAAGGCTCAGCAGAGGAACTTTAGACGATCATACACCAGGGTGCTAATGTTGCAGGAAAACATAAAGGGAAGGAGCACCATGGTATTGGACCCATGTTTAGGTAAACCATTATGTTGAAGGAAACAGGAAGATGTCTTGCAATGGTCTATATGTCAAATCTCTGAGTTTGGGTAGCACGCAAGAAGAATTAGGTACTTTCACCGATGGGGAAAAATGAGGTTAAACTGATATTACTGCAACAGATAGGGTGATTTACCAAACTGGAACACTGAAACAAAATAAAGCAATCTGAAGATGTGAGAAGGTAATATTACACGTTAAACTGTCATCGTTGCTTCATAGATGCAGAGACAGCAACTTGTCCCAGTTCACCCTATAGAGGAGGGGCAGAGGGGAGTGGAGATGGCTACAGAGAATCAGACTTTGTATTCCCCTCATCTACAAAAAGCATGCTCCGTGTCACCTGCTCAAGAAAAAGCTCCAAACAGGCAGCAGCAGGGTCACACCAGAGTTCTAAAATTTATTTTATATGAGAGAAATTATTCCAGTCTTTATGAAATAAATATTTGGGAAATCATAATGTTTAAACAGCGTAATCATGGGACAGGAAAGTGGTGGTTGCTTAGGAGCCAGCAATCACAACGTGGTTTAACAAGTGAAGATGGACAGTCCCAAGCAGTGAAATATTCTCACGCACACATAGAGATGCTTCAGAAAGACCGTCTCCATCAAGATGAGAGAAAAAATGGCTCAAAAGCAGAGACAGGAATTTAAATTGTCCCCAAAGAGACTCAGACACAGCCAGAGGTGTTATCTGAGTGCAAGGGCCATGAGGCTCAGCAGCCCCAGGCAAGAACAGAGACAGTGCCAGGAAACCAAACCCAGGAAGGACGAGCAGATCGCCTCATGCCAGCCAGTACGTGCTTCTGGAAAACAGATCGTGCCAGGCAAACACGACCTCATTCTCTGATGACGGCACTCGTTTGGCTTATAAATGTAATCACATAATTGCCACTTACTCTGATGTTTGCACAGAGTCTGATTTTGCACCTCCTGGCGCTGATTAGGAATTAGCATAGCACAGCATCAGCGAAGCTAATGTGAAGAGAACAAGGGGCTGCCGAAAGCGGCTGTGCCCGGGGCCTGGCGGTCTCCAGCAACTCCCCGCTGCTCCCTGCTCCAACCTGGGGGCACCAGGGCGAGAGCAGAGCATGGAGCTCCGCCGGGCACCGCACAACGCACAGCACCGACACGCTGCCAGGCGGCCTCCGCCGCTCCTCACAGTGCTCCCCCCGCGTCATCTGCCAATGGGGCGGGGCGCCCACTGCGCACGCGCATTGCCGGCGGCCTTCAGTTCCGCTTTCCGGCCCAGAGCGCTTGGCTGTCCCTGCGGGGCAGGAGCGGCGGCTGCTGGGGCGGGGTGAGCGCCCGGCGACCCCGAGGGGCGGCTACGGGGAGCTGGAGCGGCTGGGGGCAGCGCCGGGGTCGGGCTCGGCTGGTGGGGACCGTGCTCCTGGGGCGAGCTGCTCGGCCCTTCCTGGCAGCGGGAGCTGCTCCGGGAGAGGAAAGGGAATGGTGGTGGCACGTGCTGAGGCGGGGGGAGTGGCGTGAGATGGGGTGGTGTGTGAGGAAGGGTAAACGGTGTGGGACTGGAAGCACAGGTCTGTGCCATGTAGGTGAAGGTCGTTTTCCCTCCAGGCTGCCATTGGAAGACATTGAGCAAGCGTTGCATTTGAGCGGAGCCTGGTAATGCGTCCATGGTGATGGTGTGATGGGTGTTGTGGGGACAGAGCGCTGTTTTATCTCTGAACGTAGGAGTCGGGGCTGGCTGTGCTGAGATGGATGCCTCAGCAAGGCAGTGGTGGTTCCCCTGTGCAAGAGGTGCCCGAGCTGAGGTGCCACCCTGCCAGCACTGAGAGCTTCTGTCCCTTCCCATGAGGCCTCTTGCCTTAGTTTGAAGTCTGTGACACTTCGCTTTCCCTTTTGTTTCTCTTTCCATTCTCCTCTTTGACCCGGAATACTTGTGTTGTTTTCACGCTTGATTTTCTTCTTGCTTCTGGAGTGCTTTGCTGACAGGAGTGAATCAAAGGAGGCAGTTGTACATCCAAGGGGTAGGTGGGTGTGAGTGAGATTGCAAATATTTTGGATCCATGTTATTAAAAAACAGGTCCCAATGATCATAAAATTGACTGAGCCCTGTCCTGATGATTACTCCTGTCCTAGCTGCCCGCTCTCTCGTTCTTCTTATGCTCATCTTCTGGAGTCACCGTGCAATACTTCTTAAAACGAGAATTTAAAACTTTAAAGGAAGTGTAGTTCTCCAGTTTCTCTGGAGACTTATGTCACCATTTACTCAAACAGGCACAGTACAGACAGCTTCAGCTACAGGATCATGGGAGTCTTATTCTTGTCCATTGCAGCCCTAAGGTGAACGTTTTTGAAACTCAAGAATCTCTTGCAGAGAAAAATTGCATTTTGTGCCTTCCATCACCTTTCCCAAGGGACCTAACTAGCAGAGAGAAAACCCTTTAAGAGACTGTGGATGTGGTCTCTGGTGGCCTGGTAATGGTGGTTGTGCCCCCAGAGCATTTCTGCTGCAGAGCTGTCTTTCAGTGGGAGGCAGATGAAAGAGAATGGGAAGTTGCTTATGTGGGATTTTTTGGGCAAAAAGAATCTGGTATGGGGAAGTGATTTCTTTCTGTTTTTAAAAAGAAAAGATGTGAGGAGATTTGCAAAGAGAATGGAGAAAAAACTGGTGGAAAGAGTTAAGGGAAGGGAGCTGAGTTGGACATCTGTGTGATTCACACAGAGAAACACTTAATTTCTTTGTACAGTTTAGAGGCCGTTTTTTCTAGATGAGTTGTAGCAAAGTTCATGCAGTGCTTTAAATGGAGTGAGAGATTTTCAAGAGCAAAACTTCCAAGTTGTTCCCTCAGTATATTTATGTGGTGTCTTGTGCCTGCATAGAAGTCAGAGGCATCACAGTGGGGCACCGTTTTTCACAGAATCCGCTCTGTATTGCTTCTGTGACTGGAGTATAAAGGTAGCCTTAAGCAAGCTGAGAGAAAACTAAGAAACTAGACATGGTGTAATGTGGTTCAGCATGGATATTTGTGTAATGTCCTAGTTAGACTGCTGCTTGTGCCTGGATTAGTGTTGGTACATTCTTTATATGCAAGGTTATGCGTTAAAAATGAGACTGATTTCATGGAAGGAATGCATGGCTTCAGATGTGAGCGGTGTACGGTGTGTTGGCTTGATTGCCTTAATTATGAGACAGCTTGCAGTGCTCAATCATCTCAGAGTTGGGGGTCTTCTGTTTCCTTTTGCAGGAAGGTCCGTCTGCCTATGAGTGCCCTCTCGTTCTCAGGAGATGTCCAACCTTTCCAGTTATGCCCTTCGAATGGCCCGTCTCAGTGCTCAGATATTTGGAGAAGTTGTCAGGCCAACTGACTCTAAGTCTATGAAAGTAGTGAAGTTATTCAGTGAGCAGCCTTTAGCCAAAAAGAAGGAGGTCTACAGCTGGTATCCTCCTCACAACACCTACTATGCCCTCATGAAGAAACTCCGCTACTTTGGTCTCTACAGGTAAGTGCTCTGCTTGTGGGATGGGAGCAGGGCTGGAGATGGCAACGGGGTGGGTATGAGTTCTGTGGCAGTTTTTCCTTATGGAGGAGAAGAAAAAGGTCCAGTTTGGAATAGGGTGCATATGGAAATTGGCACTTAACTGTTGCACTGAAGGCCAGGAGACTAAAATATGAGAGTGCTGTCTAAGGAACTTTTCCTGTCTGAATGATAAGGACCTTCTGTGAGAAAGACTTGAGGTGTTGTTACAGGCAAATGGTTATTTAAGAAATAGGTCTTACTCTTACTTTGTGGAGAAGGCAGGAGAGTTTTTTTGTAGAGAAGAGATGGGTCTGTAGTTCTGAATAGATCAGACCCATGCACTACAATAAGGTGACATGATCTTAAGGCAGAAATTACACTGAGATGGTGTTGCCCTGTAGTCATGAATCGTTCAAAAAAAAAAAGTGACATTTAGAAGAGAAACCTGTGTTAGGCTGGAGGAGTTTTTAATCCTTAAAAATAAATTAAATTAAATTCAGATATGGCTTAAGTAGCCTTGTTAATTTAATTATCATTGAAAGCAGTTGTGTAATTTCATAACGAATTTCCGCAGTCTCGAGTAGAAAAAAACTTCACTGCTAATGAACATCAGCAGGTGTCAAACGCAATCCTTTGCCTTCAGTCAGGTAACACTGAAAAAATTTCTTAAAAACGAGGCTGCTAACCCTGTAAAATGGAAACAGATTAATTTCTACCATTAGCCTCACAATTCTAGCCATCAAGGACTGCACCCAGGATACTCCTGGTGTAGGTGAGCATGTGAACGCTTTCCCATGTACTGACACAGAAAGCCTCAGTGACATGATGATGTTCTTTTCTCTTCTTTCCTTCCTAATCTCAAGGCTCCTTCTCTGGGTGCCGTGTATGCAGAGAGCTTGTAGACTAAAAGGACCTGATAATTCCTTATAAGCATTTTGTTTCTTTTTTAGAAAATGTGTAATTAAAAATAGCAGTGCAGCAATCTTAAGTCAGTTTGAATGCGGTTGTGACTTTCAAAATACCTTTGCACAGAAAAATATGGTAACAGAGATTAAATAGAATTTATTATAGCGTTATTGAGGATTAATTCTCTCTGCCAGCCCCTTTCTCCTCCTCTGTTTTATTCTCCTGTTAAGGCTCTACAGGAGCTGATGCTTTCTTCATAACTCATTGTTGAAGTCGCCGGAGAGCAGTGTCATGTACTAATTACTGCTCAGCGTGCTCCTCTCTTCTTGAGTGCTAATGACCTGAACTTAGTGTGTAGCACTGAAAAGCAATGTGCTATTGCTAGACTGTTGGGTTTAGGTGCTAAGGGGGAAGTTCTCATTCGTGCCAATTTTCTTTGTTTTCCATTGTGTTTAAATGAGCAGTATCAATAAGCAGAACCTAAGAGAGATGTACACACACATGCACCCCCTATTTCTTGCTGAAAAGAGCAAACTTGTTAGATCTGAAAGAACCAGAGCAATTATTTCACATTATTTCACCCAAAATTACTGCTAGCGGTAACACTAAATACATTGCACTGAGTTTCACAATGGACTTTATTTGAGAAAGTTGATTTTTTTTTTTTCTTCATTATCATGCAGTTCAAAGGACCTTTTCCCATCTAGGTATTCCAAGAAATAGAGCAAGTTTATGTTTTTTTTCTTTCTCTTCCATTTAGGGATGAGCATCAAGACTTCAGAGAAGAGATGAGGCGGTTAAAGAAGCTCCGAGGAAAGGAAAAGCCAAAGAAGGGCGAAGGAAAGAGAGCTCTTAAGAAGAAATAGTGCCACTTGGACAATAAAATGAACTACTCTGGAAATGCTGGAGAACAGCTGTACCCTACGCTTGCTGTTCCCAGATGGAGAGGGCTTGGCATGTGAGCTGTGTTTGGGCACAACAAACACATTGTGAAATACTGGAATCCGCCTTGGGAGTGCACTTGGGTCTTCATGGTTTAATTTTTTTAATTTCTGTAGCTGAAATATTCTGTATGTTGTAGCACATTAGTTTGTCATGACAGCCCTCTCTTACCCAAAAAGTAACAATAGTTTAAAAACAAAGTCTCAGTGTTTTTCTTGCATACATCAGCAGCCATGCTTTTCTGGATCTGGAAAAGTTCTCTTTCTCTCTGTTTTACTTTCTTGCATTATCAATTTCTTACAGTATCAATTCTCTTCTGCATGTGACCACAAAAAAAAAAAAGGTTTCCTGCTTGTTCTGCTTGCCATCTTGCCTAGTAGGGTGAGTTTTGCTCCAGGTACCTTTACTGTTAATTTTTTTTTTTTAGGTTGCTGTTAGAATCCATGGTTTTGTATTTTGCAATGGATAATCCTGTATGTTCCACTGCCTGCCCACAGCACTCTCATTGTACCCTGAATATTTAAGTACTGCTTCCGTAGCAGTTGAAAAACAAGGGCTGAAGCTGCTTTCAAGACCCTCTGCTCTTTAAAATACATTCTTTAAGCATACCGTAGTAAAAGGATGTTGAATGTGGTTTGATTGCCTAGAGGACTTGTGTGAAGTACTTCATAAGATAGAAAACAATTTTATAGATGTGCAATGAGTGTTTTTATAGCTATGCTCCTTCAGTGTTGCTGATAACTACATATATTACCATTTTTACCTGTCGGTCGCTGTCAGGGAACACAAAGTATAGAATGTGCTGCGTCTGGCCACGTGTACGTCTTGCCTGGGTGTGTCTTGAAACTGCACCTTTAATTTCCAGGCCACGTAAACCTAGAGGAGCAGCCCCGAGGTAGTAAAGGAGAGCTATTCAATCTGTAGAGTGACTGGAGCAGAAAGTGTTTGCACAGTTTGTTTACGGTAAACTTGATTTTTGCATACAGAGTCATTCTGAAGTAGGTAGCTGCTAACCTGGGGACGCTTCTAAACCAAGCTTGCTGCAATGTAAGTGTATTTAGAGGGATTTGTCTGATCATTGAAATTGATGGATAAATATAAATTTGTAACAGCTCAACATGTTTACTTGGCTGAGGTTATTAATTCAAGTGATGCCAATTACATTAAAGGTGGTCCTGGAGACTCTGTAGGGTGGAATTTACTGTGGCAGCTGTGGATTGCTGGTGCGTGTAGTAACAGCAGTGGTATTGGGCAGAGCTTCCTGTCTTCCAAAATTAAATTGAAAATCCATAAAAATGTTTTCTCTGCAGTTCAAAGGGAAAAACTCAACAGCATCTTTTGCATTCCTGTGAAACACTTAATGTGTAAACGTACGTGAGGAAGTGTGCATGCATCAAAAATGGATTATAGTCTTGCTCCAGTAAAGTAGATGTGAGCTTAAACTTTGGCTGTGCATGGAGACCTGTTTGTGTATGAGTATGATATACAAAACAAACACTCACAGCCTAACAGGTGGGCCATGCTTATCCTTCTGAATCTGCATTTTGCCTGTTTGAGGACTGAGCATCTGCAGAGCGATGAGTGCTACAGGTATCCTGTGTCTGAATGTGCCACTTTGCTAGACATAGGTATGGATCCAGCAGTGTAATGCTAATTAGGCTGGGAGACCAGGTCTGTTCGTGTCTGCTAAAGCCACCTGGCTGTTTATGGATTGTAAGAAGCTCCTGTCATGCACACGAAAGTGAAAGCCTTGTTTGGTGAGCCATCTATAATGATCTCCTTTGTCTGCAACCTGACGGAGCAAACCTACTCTTAGAATCAAAGCATCACGCTGGGAGCATACTTTAGGAAGACACAGCAACATATCCAAAAAGGCTTGTGAGGTAAGCAGCTGTGAAACAAATACAGACAGTGAATGATTGGCTTTCATCCTCATTCTGCAGTGTTTACAGAAGCAAACTGGATGAAGTCATTTTAAAGAAAAATTATAACTGAGAAAAAAAAGAGTACAGAAAGAGTTCCCCTGCCTAATTGTTCATAATTTTTTTTCTGCAGCATTCATTCTCTAGAATTACATCTTTTCAAAGATGGTTGTTTTTCCTCCTCTGAGACTACTATGGAATAATGATGATTCAGCATTTTGGGAGTTTATCTCAATATTAGGATAATCCATGGCTTGCTGGGACTGCAACTGTTCTGCTCCAGAAAATACAGCTTTCTCCACTCTGTCAGTGGGATAGAAGTAGCACTTTCCTACCTAGCTTCTAACCAATGCACTACCATTTAATAATAGATACTGCCCTGAAAAAGACTACTCTTTGTGAATCACAGGACTTCCACAAATTGGCATTCAGGTCTGAAACATCATGACAGGAATTAGCCCAGTGTGTCTATTTAGGAGAGGAAGTAGAGTTTCAACCATACTCAGAACAGTAAGGATGGGGACACTTAATTTCTTACAGCTATCAGAATAGTGTTGTATCCATTTTATGTACAACATTTATTTTTTGACTGATTGTTTTTTTCCCTTTACAATGATTCTTTTCACCATTCAGACTCTGCTGTGTTTTGTTACAAAATTCACTCTTCCTGAGGTTATGAGCTGACTGTCCTTGGCGCGTGTTTAGATGAATGTTTTAATTCTTGATCGGAATAAATCCAGTTAAGTGATCTCTGGGGGAGTAACTGAGAGTCAAACCTCTAACCTCTTCTGAATCCTGAACAGGTTAATTAAGTGCCACTGCTGCCCTCTATTAAAGGTGGGCAGACAGAGGCAATGCAATGTGAAGTCAAATGACATATAAGTGAAGGCAACAGTGCATGCTTGCAGCCTGGAAAGCCAACTGTATCCTGTAAAAGAGGGGTGGCCAGCAGGGCTCTGTCTTTGTGGGGCCCCATCTGGAGTACTGTGTCCAGGCCTGGCCCCAGCACAAAAAAGATGTGGAGCTGTTGGAGCAAGTCTGGGGGGGGGGTCACAAAGATGCTCAGAGGGCTGGAGAACCTCTCCTGTAAAGAAAGGCTGAGGGAGCTGGGCTTGTTCAGCCTGGTGAAGAGAATGCTCTGGGGTGGCCTCATTGCAGCCTTCCAGTACCTAAAGGAAGCTTATAAACAGGAGGGAGACCGACTATTTACGTGGTCTGATAGTGATAGGAGAAGGGGCAATGGTTTTGAACTGAAAGAGGGAAGATTTAGATTAAATATTAGGAGGAAATTCTTTACTCAGAGGGCAGCGAGGCCGTGGCACAGCTGCCCAGAGAGCTGTGGGTGCCCCATCACTGGAGGTGCTCAAGGCCAGGTTGGATGGGCCCTGGGCAGCCTGAGCTGGTGGGTGGCAGCCCTGCCCATGGCAGGGGGGTGGGGCTGGGTGGGCTTTAAGGTCCCTTCCAACCCAAACCATTCTGGGATTCTGTGTTGTGTGCTGTATCTCACATGCCAGCTTAGCTCCCTCAGCTACATTTGGATTGTGACAGGAATAGCAGTCTTAAGTTTAGATAGGTATTGACATTAGAAAATAAGGTTCCCAAACTCCTCTTTATATCATGTAAAGAAATGCTGAAGGACTTTTATTTTTTTTTTATTTTTTTTTAACTGTAAGAGCTGGTTTTGTATTTCCTTATTTGATAGGGCTCTCCCTGTCTTTAGTTACATTCTGGTATAATATAGTCCTAGCTGCTGAGAACTACCTTGGTAATCACAAGGTGTTTTGTAAACAAGCTGACCCAGTTGCTATATATCCTATAGGGAGTACAGCTATTGCCAGACCTGTTATTACTGTAAGTTCTGCAGACAGCAGAAGTCAGTGTGCATTAAGACCATGTTTTGTAATGGTGCAAGAAAAAAAGCAGTGTTTCCTGTGAAACTTACTACTGTGCTAAGCTATAGATACGTGCTGTAACTTGAAGACAGTCTCTCCTCATGTGGAGTTCATTCTACTTACCAAAGCAAAGGCACCTGACTGTAACTGAGTTGCACTATGGTTTTAGACAAATGTTTTGTCTTGCTTGACTGCATTTCCTCAAGAGTAAAATTAGGATAATGATCAATTAGTCAATGGTATCATGATGGTAAGCTGCTTTTAGGATGCGAATTTATGCCAAGAGAACCTCAGGTTCAGCAGCCTAGGCTGCCTATAGTAGGACTCGTACCTCTGAACGTTTCAGGACTTGATTTCAGGGAGCTTTTTCAGGAGAGTGTTGATGCAGGTGATGACGTTGTTAACACTGGAAATAAGCCATGGTGTGTTAATTTGTTCACACAGTTTAAAAAAAGAAGTACTTATTCTTGAACTGTAAATAATTATGAAATTTTAAAGCATCTGTGTACAGATTTCTCTACCCCTTGGTGTTCAAAGGCCATTCTAGCATATTTTTTTTTTTAAGAACAAAAAACCCAAAACAATCAGCAGTCTGTATGTTTTAGAAAAGCTTCATGAATCTTATAGGCTGCTTTGATGAGGGAAATGCTGTGTTTTGTGGTGGTCTTTTTTTTTTTTTTCTTTTTCCTTCTCTTAAAGCACAAGGAGTAATATGCAAAGAAAACAAGCGCTGTGGGGATGCTGGATTAGTTCCTTTAAACTCAGTCCTCCTGCATAGCTGTTCAGTTGTGATACTGGTACAATCCCTGGAGAGTAGGTCCTGGAAACAAAAACCTGCAAGGAGACTCTGTCATCTTGATACAGAGGCGTGTGGCAGCAGAAACCCTTCCTGTTGAACCTCTTCTGGAAGCAGCTTCATTTCCCTAAACTGTCCAACCAACACTGGAGAACCCAAGGGTTCTAATAATAAGGAGAAAGGCTTTATTGGGAACATAAGAGGATGAAGAAGTGGGGGGGGGAAAAAAAAAACTTATAAATCCTAGAGGTATGAACTACGTGCTGTGTGTGGGCCCAATATTTTAAATGGATCTTTCCATGTCTGCACAGCTGGGATAGCATGAAAGCAGGAAAGGCATTTTAGTATTTTTCTCCTCTTTCCTTTCCCTTTTCCTCAAGTGTAATAATAACATGTCTTGAGTACAGACAGGAAGGAACAGACATGAAGATATCTGAAAGAATTTGCTTATGAAGGCTAAATAAGAGCAAGACACAGCTATAGTGGGCTTAAATGGTGAGGAGCATGACAGCAGACAGATATTTGGGGGCCATAACCACCAGATTGGCTGAGAAATTATTTAGAGTTGTCTAAGGTGATAAATATGAAATCAACAGGATAACAATCTTGACGCTGAAGTATCTTTGTAAATACCATGTTAAATTGTTCTGGGTGGGATACTGGAGAAAACTCCACGAGGTAAAATATTTAGCAAAATTGAGAAGACTCAAGAGGTGGGTTATGGTTCTCTTATCAGAGCCAGTCAGAGCTAGGCTGAGTGAAGTGTTATAAAACAGAGCACAGGGACTACTCTCTTGGAAGAGGAGGCAGCAGACGGGATGATCTCATACATTTTCTCATATCATAGCTAGCCCTGTAAAAACAAATCTCACCAAGGGCTACGAAAGCACTTTTATATCCATTATGTTTTCTGCCTACGCTTGAAAGTACTTTACTTCATCCCAGCACTCCTAAAGCTGTTTGTAAATATTTCATAGAGTTCAGGGGGTCTCTCCCACTTCAGTTGTTGTTTCTGCAGGGCTGATGTTTGCCTTATGGGCTTCTTCAGTAAACAGACCTTTTAATGGTATTAGGGGCACAAAAACAGCTGAGCTCCAACAAGACTAAAAAACGTGATATTGTCACGTGCAATGGTGTGTCATTGCCAATATGCAATTGTAAGTGCATCACATTCCTGAATTTTCATTACAGTCTTAATGAAAATGAATATGACCACTTGAGCCCAGACTCAAAAGTGGATGCCTAAAATTTTATTTCAGATTCAAGCACCAAAAATGTGGTCTAACTTTAGAAACCGTGTGAGTATTCAGCATGTCTATCTACTATAAGAGGTACTTGCTTCTGAATAACTGCTAGGAAATCCTATGCCAGCATGCAGAGTTGTAGTCTCCTTTTGCTTTTGACTGAGAGCGGTCTCTTCAGAGCAGGACTGATGAAAATCTCTCTAAAGACTCAGTCGTTCCTACTCGTGCAATAAATAGCGGCTTCCACAGTGACGTTCAGTGTTGATCAGAAGCACATCAGGCTGTCTGGGTACCATACATTGAGTTCCTTGGAGAATGGCAAGTGGCTTAAAGAAAACCCCATGCACTCAAAGACTGGACCAGTACAGCTGAAGAGCGCTGCACTGACATGCAGGTGATGTTATCTTGTGACTAGCAACAGATAAGGTGCAACAGTTCTACTTTCTGTAATTGCATGTGAAGGAGGCTATGTGTGACAAGCAGCATCAAGCTGCTGCTCAGAATATTTTTGGGAGAGCAGCGATCAATGACAGAGATCACCCTGATGGTGCAAGGGTGTGCACTCAGTATGGAACTGGATAGTGTATGGAGCACATGTGCCTATGGACACACGTATTTCTGGGATGCCAGAGTTTGTGCTGACTTCCTATTTAGGAAAATGAGATGAGGCTGCTGTTTCAGCTCATGTTACTTAGCGCTGTGTTCAGTTTGTAGGCACAGGAGCATCCACATGAAGACTCCAGCCTGGAGCTGTACTTATCAATCAGTATTCATATCAAAGAGCAGAAGAGACTGAGGCAGCGCAGATGTCACCCAGACAGATGACATTTCCTCTGTGAATGGATGGGATGCTATTGATACACAGGCTGCGTGTGAGGCACTGTGTGTTCTTTCTTGGGTTTCTGTCCTGTGTCTGTTTTGGTGTGACGTGTCGGTAAGTATTGTTCACAAGCTCCAAACTTCACACTTTTAAAATTAACAGCATGTACCACAAATAATTAGTTGTTCTATGAAATGTCACAGCTATTATTGACAGCTAGAAAGTAACACTCTGTAGCCTCTTTTTTTTTTGTTGTTTTTGCACTTAGTCATCCTGCTTATATGCTGCGATGTTTCCCAAAATACTGCTCTGTTGCCTGACACCAATATAGCCAACAATGATGTCTCTATATTCACAAACTCAAATTGTTAGATAGTATCACTGAATTTATTAGTAAACATTAATGCCCTCTGAGGATAACAAGTAGGGTATTGACTCGGCATGCAAACCACTTAAAAATAAGAGGAAGATCTAAGCTAGACCCTTGCAGAAGTCCCCAGAGGGGGATAACAATATTTGTGTTCATATACCAAAACAAATGTGTCTTCTGGAGACAGAAGTCATGTCACATGGAAAAGGAATAACCATGTCCTATGGCCTACAGCATAACCACAAGCTTTAAGCAATCCATAGCATCAGAAACTTTGAGAGGTCATTGAACGCTGCACCAGAATTTTTTGCTTTTGGTCAAGTGCATGCTCGCAGGAATGATGAGAATACAGCAATGCAGTTCAGGGACTGCCCTAATTCCCACATGCTTGGCAGGCAGCTTGCCTCTTCGGGAGAACCTAAATGTCTGTGAGGCTTGTAGTGTTTCAGCGGCAGTGAGGCTTAAAAGACAAAGATGGATTATTAACTGTGATACTGACTGACAGGAAAAAAAAATTGTTTAAATACATAAGATGTGTATATGTATATTGCAATATAAGCTCTCGTTTTAAAAAGACTACCTGTCCTATTTGACCTATCTCTGATGAACAATAACTGTTAAAACTCCAGCAGTGTGGGGTGTTGTCCTGAAAAAAACATGAAACCACGAAGCCAGGATGGGGAACAGCAGAGGTAGAACAAACATTAAATTGTTTCACCTTTCCAGTAAAGGGCTTGCAATGTCTTGAGGAAATCTCATCTTGCAGTGGCATGCTATGGCACAAACATGCCCTGCACTGCTGAGTTTCTGCTGGTTTCCTATGGGGATCACAGAGGGATTCCACAGCACAAGAAACAACCTGCTCGTGTGACGTGGATCTTCCCTCACTGTGCTTACTACTCATCCTCTGAAATGCAGAGCTTGTCTAAGAAAGTGAGCGTTTCCCTGAAAAATCTGCCTTTGAGGGTGTGTGTATTGCTTCTTTAAATCCATAGCACAAAATTGGGCAGGCAAGGAGCAACAGCTGGGAAGAGTTCAGCAATGAACTGTTAAAAGTAGAAAGGAAGGAAGAAAGAAGGAAGAAAAGTTCGTGTTAGCATTGTTTTTTTCTAGTAAAAAAAAAGAGTCTAGAACAGATGGAAGAGTCTACTTGATTTGCTTTGTTTTATGTAATAACTTGTTACTCCAGAAGATTCTGATTATAAAACAACATGCGAAGAGAGGGTCAGTGAGCCATCCAGAAAAGATGGTGAACTGGAAAAGACATGCCCCTTCTCCTCCCACAGAAACAGCAAGGGCAATATCTACACTGTTGCTTTAACAGCCACATAGCGGCTACAGAGAAATCCTCCCTTTCCCGCTGAGCTAGGAGAGCTTGTTATGAAAACCACATTCCCAGTATCTTTGATGGCAATCTCACAGAAATTCTTATTGGTTGGTCAACATATTTTCACAGTCCTCCGTCAAAGCCATGGTTTCTATCTTTGATTCAAATGATTGATTCAGCCTGTTCGGACTCTCAAAGTTTCCTTACTGCAGGTCAATACCAATCTTCGTGGACTTTTTTTCTTCTCAGTGAAGAGGCTAGGCACCAAAAGAATAAACGGAGAGAGCAGGTGCATGTGCTAACTAAACTGTTACTAGATAAAAGCTGTAGAGTTGGTAACTTGTCTGAAAGGTACTGGAGAATCAAATTACAGCTGCTATTCAGGCTGGGGATGCTCAGCTAGCCTGGGCATTATTCTAAGACTGGAATGTGACTGAACAGTCATTTTCTGAATAGCAAAACAACTTGCTTGACATGGGATCCTTTTCTTCCCTTTCCTGGAACACACTCAATCACATTAGCTTCTTTTGTGCCTAAATGGGATGGTTTTAAGTTATGAAATGTGATTGTTCACACTGGAATAATAATGCTAGGAAACTGAAACTATTTAGTTCTTAAAGCTGATCAGCTTATCACTGTCCAACACAAAGGACTCAGAAATCAGATATCTGAATGAGCTGAATACACTGAAGTAACAATAAGAGATTCAAAGTTAACACGAGGGTCTTAACTAATTCTCTCAAACAAGAGATTTGGTCCTGGGTTCAGTAAAGGATGTCAGGCAGGAAAATCAGTGCTTCTTATTCCTTTGTTTCCTAGGAGAGTAGCATCTTCTCCTGCAGTGTCTATTTCATCCGCTTTCTCCCTCCACCTCATCTTTTGTCCCATCCCTCCCTCTCCATTTTCACTGGCTGCTACTTCTGTTCTCTTAGCAATCGCTCCTGATGGTCCCTCGTGTGACATACCTGTCAGTATTTATGCTGCTGTTCAACAAAATGTGTACTCTTCCCAGTTTCTCATGCTTGTATGCAAGTGAGGGCAGGAAGCCAGCAGGGAGAGGGGCAGAACACTGAGATTCATACCCTTCTGGACCCTAACCTCAGCACTAAGATAAGGAAGGCAACAGGCTCGTGATGCTGAGCGACATGCAGGGCACACACAGGACCTATATACAAAGTCATTCCCTCGTCCCGGTTCCCCCACCTGTCCTGTTCCCCAGACCCTCCCACACACTGGCTTCAAAGGAAAATGTTTTCCTTTTTACCTTCTGAAGGTCTGGGCTGTGGTCTGAAAAGCAGAAGAGCAACAGTTCTAATAAATAATGACTATAAAAAATATGCTAGAGTCAAACGAAAACTACATAAGTATGTCCAATATTGTTACAAGAAAATGCAAAATATGTTATTTATATATGAAAGGAAGTTTGCTATACCAACATTGCTTTTAATGATAGAATGAAGACTGAGTTAAGAACCTCGTGGTTCTTTTCTCCCCCTACCTCCTTCTTTCTCCATCTCCACTCATCCTCACCATTTCTGCTAATGTATTCAATTCGAAAGCAAAGAACAGCGAAGTCTTCATGAACCAAAAAAAGATACCAATGAGATTGTTCAGCTGCCAAATTTAAATCACCATCTGAATATAAGCTGGTAGCTCTCTGAAGGTATGAAGGTTTGAGGTTCAGCAGTGTTGCGGAATGGTAAATCTCCTGAACCAAAAGTTTCCAAGAGGCTACCAAAGGGAAAAATACATATGATCTGTACAGGGATAATAAAAAAAAAAAAANAAAAAAAAAAAAAATCCTTGCTTTCTGTATTGCCTAACCTTGGAGCAATCAGACAAAATTCTCCAGAAATATCAGAAGATGCACATGATATCTTAAAATATAGCAATGGGAAAATATGCTTAACTAGGTTCTTTCCTCAGAAGTCTTTTCAACATTCTCTTTCTGGAGAGCAAAGTAACTTTACTGAGTATATGTTGCTCTCACTAGTAATCAGAAAACAACAGAACTCTGGAAAACAGAATAATTTTTTATCTATCTGCTTCAAATTTCCTGCCCAGATTACAGGCAACATGACTGCTGTCATTAGGATCTGTCTTCCATCACCATCTCTATTTCTGCCATTAAGACTGAGAATTAATCTGATATGTAGACAGGAACCTCACCTGAGGTGCACGGATTGGGCACTGTCACTTCATACTGCAGCATTTAAAACTGATGCATTTTAATATGCTTTAGAAATTCTGTCATTGTTTTTTCATGGCGTGAAATTCAATTCAGCATTTTCAAACCTGTGTGGGCCAAGCACAAATGCTACAAGATATTGGGCAAATACTGTTGTTTAGTGTGTGAAAAGGATAAGCAGTTTTTGGAAATTGGTGCAAATTTTAAGGGCACTAACGACATCCAGATCTTAAGATATGTAGAATTCTCAGACCCCTTTAAAAAAGCAGGTGTTATTATCATAATATGCAAATTATGTGATCTTTTTTTTATTCAGAAACTGAAAGTTTTTGTTACACCCGTAAATTGTGAAGACTTTTCGTTTGTCTTTTTGTTGTTTTTGTTGTTGTTTTGTTTGTTTGCTTCTGAGATGCTGTCCTCCGTGGAAAGTAAATCATAAATGAGACCAGTACTGGGTTTCATCTAATAGCCCTTTTGGATATTCTCTTTTTGGAGCCTCTCCTTAAGACTAATGCTTTTCTGAGGGAAAGGATAAAGATGTGTTCACAAAAGCTCACAGTGAGATGGCTGCAGTCAGATAACCATCTGATTTTTTACTGACTCATTGAAACACTGTTCTCTTGAGGTTCAGGTGTTGATTAGATCAGAAAAATGTTCTAGAGGGCAGCTGAGAAGTCTGCGACTTTTAACAACCAAACTATTTTTTTTCTGATACGAATCAAATAGTTCTGAAGACGATATTAAACATCAGTGCATAACTACCAGATTGATGGGAGGTGGCAGGTTTTGCATTTGCAAGTATGAATTCCTTGCTGCAATACTGGACGAACAGGCTATGCTGCGTTGTAGGAACCAACTAGACAGTGCCCTGAGTGGCCTGTGGGTTTGATAGCAGAATAGTTTTTCAGATCTGTAAGAAGTTTGATTTGGACCTATGCAGATAATGGGAAATAGTCTATGTAAAATATTTTGATGGTATCAACTCTCATCAGATAGGACTTTCTATCACCAAGAAACAGTCGCAGTTCAAAATGATTTATCTTTCATAATGATAGATTAAGCATAGAGACCAAAAGTTCCACCACGTAAAAGTGTAAGAAATTCTATTTACCATCAGGTATGGGTTCCCCCAAACAAAGGAAAGTATAGAAAAAGCAGATTTCTATCTCCTTCATAACCAGATTTTAAAATAGTATTCTGTTCTTTATTTAAAAAAACATCCACTCGCCTCATATATTTTGGGAAGTATCTCTTTGCCGTGCTTCTAGTTTTGGAAATCAGTTGTCAATATCAGGGTTTAGAACATCAAATGTAATAACAAAGTTTAGCAAATGTATTTTATATGAATGAAAATCATCTGAAAAAAAAATAAAATCAGAAGCTCAAGAATGAAGAGATGCAAGATTACTACCTGATCTAGCTGCAGATGTCCCTGTACATTGCAGGGGAGTTGGAATAGATGGCCTCTAAAGGTCCCTTCCAACTCCAAGGATTCTATGGTTCTATGATTCCACTAAAAGCACTGGGAGAGGTATTGCAAGTTACAGGTTGATAGCAGCCTACTAATTCTGCTGCTAGCTATGCTCTGGACATAAACTGTTTGGGGAACAAACCAAAGGCTATGACTATGTCATGTACATCAAGACTAATTTATCCCTTGCTATAAATGTCATTGAAACAATGGCACTTAATCTGATGGCTAACCCATGTTACTCTGTTAGCTTTTCCAATAACATCAACAAGATGTGTACTACGGGAGCCACTTCAGCTTACCTTTGCTTTCTTTCCCTGAAAAGTTCACAGAAATTTGTCCCAGGGAAGTTTGACCTCAGCACGTTATTCTCCAGAGTCTGTGCACACTTTTCACTACCAGTTCTCATCTCATAGCAAGGAGTGCTGGCAATTACCCTCTTCAGTAATGTAGCTGATAGAGAGAAATCTCTCAACCTGGTGAGCCGCTTAGATTGTGCATTTGATTCTTATACATTTGTGCAGCCTTTTTGGTGACTGCACAGCTGACCACCTGTCATAAGAAATCCCAGGCTCCTACATAAGGTGTAACCTGTCAGATAAAATCCCTTTAAATGTTAACTAGATTGTTTTGGTTATTGCTCATTTGTGTCCAGGAGGTGTTTAATACTGTGTAGTTCTGTGTAGGAAAGACCCACCACTAAATCCATGCCCTAAGTTTCTCCTGCTATCACGGGATCTGGTATTGTAGGCTCCATGGTGTTTTTGCTGTGTCCACACCATACATAAATGTTACATTTATTTACCAGTTTACACCACTACCATTATCAAAGTGCTGACTTCTAAATGCTTTTACACACTGGTGGCCCCGGTGTGGAAGGTGAAATGTAAATGTCAAGTCTGTCATCGGGATTATTACCCTAAGTGGTTGTATGGTTAAGTGTTCACAGCTGAAGCAAAACAAAGATAAGGATGTTTGCTCTTGCATGTTTCAAGTTACAGTTGTAATTGACTACCATAAAACATATCACGTTGTGATACAACAGCCCTTACATGCTCCGAGACTGTCACCGTTCTGACGCGTTGGCTCTTGTCTGCAATCCATTAAATATTGTTTCTCATTTGGTATTTATCATAAAGACATTTTCAACAAGAAAGTGACTTGCAACACCTGATGGAGCGAACAATTGCATGTGGAAGCGGCATTTCAGTGGGTGCGGCGCACAGCAATAAGACACGGGTCCGTTTTTCACTTCAGAGAGCAGTACGCTGCCACTTTGGGGGAATGGGGCCTTGCTGGGAACGTCTACAGGAATGCAGCAGAGCAGCTGCAACCCTGCAGCACTCCCACGGGCACGCTGGGAGCAGGCTCTGGGGAGCAGTGCTGGCTGCCAGCTCCGGCTCCTCCTGCCTCTGAACTGGAGGTGGAGGCAACTCCCTGCACACCCGGCTGTGCCTCACTGCATGAGCTCGCCCTTTCCCTCCAGAACGCCAGGCTGCCTGTGCAGGCGGCACAAGGCCTGCGGGGACGTGGTGCGTGCAGCACGGACACTCATTTGGCAGCTGGGATTTGCACCCAGAGCTCCGCATCAGACGGACGTGGCCAGGCAAGAGGTCGTGTGTTACCTGGGAGAAGCTGGGGTGCTGAGCTCTGCCGAGCCCACAGCCACACTCCTCCCTTGCTTCGAGCCTTGTAAATAAGGCATGAGGCGGTGGCGGGTCAAGACCCAAATGCTGCCAGTGGGAAAAATAAAGATGCTGTTATCAATTTTAGCAACCAGATATTTTAATGATAACTAGGGTAGCCACAACTTTTTCAGATAGCAGTGTGACGTCTCTCCCAGCTGGATGCACCTCCGTGACTTTGTACATGAAGATCTGCCTCAGCACCACAGCAGTACCATTAAGTCCAGCAACGCCAGAGCACTTCCAACAGCTCTAACACGTGCGGGGTCTGCTCACACCTGCCCTGTATTTCTGTTTTCATTGCACAGTTGTTCCCGTGCCTTACTAGCTCACACTGCATGTGAGATCACATTTATTTCTCATTTAAATCCTCTCAGCACCTTAGCTGTGCTTTTTCTCAGTGTCATGTGAGCGGTGGCACGTGGGAGGGACAGTCCTGGGCAGGTACCTGCAGGGAGGCACACGCGAGCCCACCCCTCTCGGCAGGCTGCTCTCACCCCTCAGCTTTCACCCCCGCCCCACAGCAGGGGCCGTTGGGCGGTCGTCGAGCAGCCGGTGGCAGGGCGGCGCCGGCCGCAAGGGGGCGCTGTGGCGGCGGGG
>WBMW01001003.1:1301912-1351060 GCA_013396635.1 Penelope pileata
CGGCGGGGGGCGGGCCCCGCGCCCACGTCCGAGTTCCCAGGGCGACGAGTGGTCGCGCCGTGACGTCAGGGTGTTTCCCGGTGACGCCGCGGCGCACGCGCAGCGGAGCGCGGCGGCGATTCTGGGTGACGTCACGGGCCGGGCGTGACGTGCCGGTGGCGCGGGCCGCTGGGAGCTGGCCGGGATCCGCGCTCGCCCCCCTCCCCCTCCCACTACGGGTCGCGGCTGGGGGCGTCCCGGCGGCGGGGACGCGGCTCCCCCCTCCCCCTCCCTCGCCCCAGCGCTCCGATCNCGGCGGGGCTCCCCGCTGTCCCGGCGGCGTTACCGGGCGGCGCGGCCGCCGCGGAGCTGTTTTGTAAGCGGTATGCCCGGGCTGTTCCGAAACGCTTGGAATAGACTTGGACGATTGGGTCCTGTACGGTTTGCGCGGCTGGCGATTTCTGCAGGGGGAGCGCTGAGCCGTGCCAGCGGGCAGGGCGCTGTGCGGGTGTCGGGCCCCCTTGCCCCGTGCCTCCTGCGCTGGGGCGCTCCTGAGCTTCCCCATCTCGCAGCGAGCAGCTCTACCTGTTCTGCGGGGGCTGGGGTTTGGGCTGCAGACACCCCTGAAACACCTTCAGGAGGTGCTCTGCAGATCTGCGTACTGCAGGCACTGAGGTCTCCGTGGTTTGCCAGATATCTACATCAGCTCTGTTTGGGAGGTAAATACAGGTGGTAGAAACTCTGCCTCCTCCTCGTCCAGGGCTCCAGGTGCTGGCAGCTCTTTCTGAGTGGGTCCCTGTGATCTCAACTTCAGTGCTGAGAGCTGCCTGGGAAGTGCTGCCCTGGGGCAGGCCGCGCTCTGCTCCTGCCTCTGCGTGGGGAGGCAGGTGAGCACTTCTCTGCAGCTCCCCGAGGGGTCCTGTTGGGCTCCAGCTCACCAGAAAGTCATGTCTTTTAGCCCTGTTCTGTATTAGCGTGAAGTGAATGAGTTGAGAAGTTTGGGCAAGTACTAGAGCTGGTGCTGGGCAGGTGTCTCGAAAAGAGAAATGGGGAGGCTTCCCCCATTGGTGCAATTGAGAGGTTGGATTGATTTACCCATCTCGAGGAGCCACCTGCTCACCTTGCTGAAGGAAGATACAACTCAGCAGCGTACGGGTGTTTTGCACCTCAACAGCAGGGTGGTTAAATGTTTTGGGTAACACGAGTCTGCTCTCAACTCTCCTGAGTAAGGAGAAGCTCTCTACTCGTTGAGAAACCTAAGTAACTAAAGACTGGACCTTGACAAATGCTTCCTTTCAGCAGCAAGATGAGGTTGAAAAGTGTCTCGCTGGCTTCTGTCACCCTGATTGTGCTGGTGCAACTGTCTGTACGTGGAAGTGAACTGCTCGGGTATTTCTGCCATAAAAAATGACACAAATATCCATGGAATCGTTTCAGTAACTGATTTATTTTGTGGCCCTGGAAACAGTCATGGCAATACAACTGAGTGGGGTAAATAAACTGCAGTGCATGGGAGGGGAGAGAGGAAAGCAGTGGCAGAAGATGAGTATTATTTAAGTCAGTTTTCATGCCAAAGGAGGTGTCGCTTGAACTTTAACACTGTTTTAGCTTGTGTAGGTCATTAGATTGGAGTCCAAGTGCTAAGTTACATAGTGTAGAGGGTTTTGTGTTTTTGCTTTTTTTCCCTGCATATCTTGCATCCCTATATGAGAAAGACGGAGAGGCAGTCTGGTGCCTGGAACACCTTCCAACTGGAGAGGTTGGTATGCCTCAAGTACGAGTGCATATATGCACTGTTGAAAAGGGAGTCGTGTTATTATTTTTTTTTTTAAATAACAAACTCTTTATACATTGGAAATAATGAAACACGCAGGTCTAAGGCAGAGCTGGCACTTGAGTTTTTATTTTCTGATGTGGTTTTGTTCTTCAGTTAACTAGTTCTTCCTCAAGTCATAGGTAATTGCCTTTTGTTTACAGTATATGTACTACGTCATCTAAAACCAGTTTTAATAAAGTTCAAGATCAAGAAATTGCTGATCCAGTTGAAATGGAAACTCTCCTTAATACAAAAACAAGCCAGCGTAAACTGTAATACAAATTTAAGGTGACATAAGTCAGAAAAATACTTAAGTACTTATATCTGACTCACAGCTCCACTGTAAATCTGTGTTTTCGTGATTTGTTTCCCTTCAAGAGAATGTAAATCTGAGCTTTGAAAGTAACCTTGCTGTGGAAACACGTCAAGGAGTACAGCTTTGCTTGTTCTGAGGAGGTACTTAGAAAGGTTTTAGTTCCATAATTCCCTGCAGTCTTTAAGGAAATGCAGTTCTGATTTCCAGGAAAAAAAACCTTCAATTCTATATGAAGTTTCTAGTTTTAAGAGGGGACTGGACAAGGAGGATCTTTGACAGACCTTGAAGCAGGCTTACACGCTTGTCAGCCGATCTCCTCTGGTAAAGAAGGTGTTCTGTATCAAGATCATAATCAGATGTTGGTTAAAACAACATCAGCATTGTTTACAAGTTCAAGGTTTGGGCTTTTGAAAAACAAATTTATGCCATATCATTCGACTCATGGCCAATTTTTAAACAAATCATGAATCTAGTGCTTCAGAAGTTGCCTTTGTAGCCTAACTGCTGATTCTAAAATTCTTCAGATAATGAAGTTGTTACATAAGAGTATAATAATTGCGAAGGCATTTTTTCTATGTTGCAATCCAAGATTAGGAAGAGCCCTTTACACATGCAGCCATAAGAACAGTACATTTAGGAAATAAGTCCTTCGTGATGGCATAGGGATCTGAAAAGAGTAGGGGCGAGTGAATTAAGGAGGGAATGTTCTCTTCCTCTCACCGTTCTGTGCCTGGGATGAGCGCTGGCACCCGGGGGCGTGTAGGCTGCCTGTTACACCGTCAGGAATTCTCAGGACAAGGGGTTATTTGGATGGAAGGTTTTCAGAGTATTGTAGGGTTGTTGATGTAGTAAAGTGTGCGTGACAGCTGGGAGAAAAGGCTCTGTTCTTGTTGCTGGAGATTATTTACACCATTATTAAATAATTCAAATGGGATTTTCTGTGCTCTGCCCTGAAGTGCTCTTTGGAAGACAAAAATGACTTTGAAAGTTGTGAAGTGAGGCCCTGAGCTGTTGGATGGCTTATCGTTTCCTAGGTGGCAATGCTGGAGTTTGTCCTGCATAAATATGAGTTACATATTTAGAAACCTTAATCTTGCAAAACGGGTTTAAGAAGGAGAAAACAATTTAAAATGAAAAGGTGTCTCTAACCTTAAATGAAATAACTGGTGGGTTCTCATAAAGTAATAATGTGGGTGCGCCAAGAAACATTGGCGATATTTTTGTTGGGGTAACGTTTAGGGAACCTGTCATGCTGGCAATTAGAATAACTTTTCTTATATGTTTCTGTTTCTCTGAGGAGTTTACAATTAAATGTGATACTTATTTGGAAAGTTAAAAGATGGACTTTTTTTTTACTTGGCTGCCTTTGCAGTTTTGAGAGTGTGTTTTACATTCAATCTTAATTATGTTTCATTGCCTTTGCGTTCAGCGACAGAACGAACTTTATGGTGGGTGAATGATGTTCTGTTTAACTGTGAGGACAAGTTAAACTTTGGCTACGAGATGCTTCGTCTCCAGCCAATGTTCTGCAGGAGTAGATCTCAAAAGAGAAGTGCAGTAGTTTTTTGCACAGCAGAAGAAAGTCCTTAGCTGAATGACTTTGGGCTGTGCAGCTTCAAGCAATACATTGTCTAGCTGGGGAGAGCCTTGAGAAGAGTAACAAGGATGATCTGAGGTCTAGAAGATCAGACCTTCAGACCTTTGGGGAAAGGCTGGAAAAAGTGAGATTTAAAGGAAAAAAAAAAAAGGAGAAATTGAAGTTGTCAAATGTGATGCAAAGAAGACTGCAAATAACTTGTTCTCTAGGCTTGTGGTTATTGCTGCCAGAAGGAGTGATGTTGGTAGCAGAGGAGATCGTTTGAGTTACTAGCACACCTTTTTCTTTACGGCTAGGGACAGAAGCATGAAAATAGACTTTTCTTAGCTAATTTATAAAATGCCCTTTAGTAGATTTTGTCAGCTCCGCAGGCAGACATATGTCAAGAATGATGGGGGAGAGCTGATCCACGTGTAGAGAAGGCAGTGATTTTGATAACCTCTTGTAGACTTTTCATTATTTATTCTTGGCAAGGTAGGTTAGATGTTAGAACACAACCTTGAAATACTCGAGTTTAGGGGAGTTGTTTGCAAGATCTCTGCTTATGATGTTTCTCCCAAAAAGGCAGCGGGATTAACAACTCGGACCTGTGGTAGCGTGAGAGCTTGCTTGATAGATGAGTATAGTCTGAAAACTTTGGTGTCTCAGGGGTTTGCTTTCTATCTATGTGGATATCCGCAAATTGGTTGGTGTTTGGTCCTGAGTTTGTGAGTATGTGTTAGTACTTGAGCCGCTTGTGCTATTTCCACGAGCAGTAGTTGTTGAACTCTAAGATGTCTTATTTTTAAAGCTGTTCTAATAATATCTTTCTTGACGCTTGTTGTAGCCAGGCAAGGCAATTCTTTTGTTGTGTGCAGTTAGAAGCACTGCTGACCAGATGAGAAAGCCCCACTATTCCACTTTGCTCTGTTGTTTTGTAACGGGTTTATAGTTTCATTCTATTAATTATCGTACCTATAGAAAACTTGGATGAAAGATTTTGGGGTAAATTTCACATAGGAGCGAATAGGAGTTTGTTTGTGCTTGCAAAAGAAATGATGGGGTTTCAAATTATGAAACAGCTAGTCCTCTTCAAGGCCAGCCTTCTGTAGCAGCTGCAGGTTTAACAGCTTTTTGCAGACACTTCTGTGCTGAGTGCAATTTCTGTGTAGCGTGTTTCAGTTTGAACAACCCACTTTTGAAGGGCAATGCAATATACACTACAGTAGAAATGCCCCGTCAGAACGGGAGTCCCTAATGACTAATGCTGCTCCCCAGAGCTGCAGGTAGGCTGCAACTGATCAGACAGTGCCCTGCCACCGAGAGGGGCACGTGTGGCCATTTTGTGTACCTGCACCCAGACGCTCAGCCAGCCCCGTGCTGTGCCACCTGAGTGCCGCTTATGTCTTTCAGAAGTTGAATCAAGTCACTAATGCTGAAGAAAATTAGCATCACTTTTGCTAGGTTAGCTTTCTGCAAGATGAGTGAACTTCTCAACAAGGCAGCTGGCAGGCTCCAAGTCTCTTGTGAAGTAGGTGACAAAAAATGTGGTTAGGGAGAGTAGGGCTGGTACAGTGGGCTTGATTCCTGCTCCCCCCACCTTGTTTTTTGAGGTGATGTTTGTCCCATAAAACTACTGTGAAATGGCCTTCATGTTTTCTTTTTCTTTTACTTCTTTTTTTTTTTTTAATATATATTTGAATGGGAACTCTTCTGTAGCTGAAACTTTCTTTGCTGGACACAACAGCTTCAGATCCTGGCACCTCAAGTCTTTGTGGTCTTGAGTTTCCTGTCCTCAGTCATAACAACCTTGCTTAGTTTCTCTGGTTTGCTTCTGAGTGTGCCTTTCACAGAAATACGATTGCATGTCACAGTTTTGACAGTGTGCCAAGGATGCAAAGGTCCTCTCTGGGCTGCTTGTGTAGTCGTCATGCTTTTCCAATAGCTCTGGCCATGTGAGAGCTCTGGCTACCACACTTAGTTTTCTGAGGTGTGAGATGGTTTTCATGATTTTCAGCTGTTCACACATCTGTTTGTGCACACAGCTACTTTCTCACAGTACAGAGTACAGCAGTGAGCATACAACAGGCACGTTTCTTTGCTTCGGTTTCTTCCAGTTGCTCTTGAGCTTTTGGGGTGTACAATGCAATCCTCTTAATCCGTCCTCCTGTGCACAGCGTCTTTCCAAAATGATGAAATACGTTTTTATGCAACCAATTTCCTCTTCTGTGACCAGTTCTGAAGTTATACAAGGCTGCTTGATGCAGAATTGCGTGCCTTTTTTCCTGTGTAAACTCCTTGCTGCAAGTATTTGACTTGTTACTCCATCTTCTTCTTTTTTTTTTTTNAAGCTGAGCAGGTTGAAGGTCTAATTTGTAACCGTCCCTGTTGTCCAAAGGTGCTGTCTGTCCAGGCAGGAGTTCTCAGGGAGCAGTGCTGGCAGCTCTCACCCCACCTCGGGAATTCCAACCCGTGTGAACAGATCAGAATACAGAACCTGTGCTCTCTTCAAAATGGAGCTTGTTGTGCGGTGCAGGTATCGTGCCCAGTAACAAGTGGATTATCTGCGTTGTCACCGTAGTGCCCAAAGTTACTGTCATGATCTCTTGACTGAAGGGAGCATTTATTGTTCTGTGTTTCAGATCGAGTGAGATATTCTTGTCGATTCTCCCGGTATACCTGCACAAAATTTAGGATGAAAGAGAGGTGAAATTTCTGCAGGATATGTACCAATTGTCTTGAAAATCTTGCATCTAGGAAGCAGGCAAGTTTGTTAGTGAACCAAATGCACTTGCTGAATAAAACTGTGCTGCGTAATGAGGTTGGCAGGATTTCTTTTACCAAAATGAGGCTATCAATGGTAGTATCCTCGCTGTTGAGTAGTGAGGCCTCTTAGACAGTACAGCTAGTAGGAAAGCTGTTGCTAAACCTACCAATAAGCTGTAAAGTTTCGAAAACGCGTTTACGCTGTGTTTAGTTGACATTTTCTGGCCATTGGGAGCACAGGTAGCTTGCAGCATTTTTCTTTATCTCAGATAATGGGATCATTTTTTGAGGGTAGATGTAAATGAGTAGCATGCCTGATTTCCTTCTTTCTCTAATGCAAGCTACTAACAGTGCTTGAAAAGCTCTGTAAAATCAACATGAAATAAAGCATCATTATGACTTTAAGAAGTTGGTAATATATAGGTGTTTGCAAAATCTGAGTGGTTGTGGCCTCAGCCTTTGGGCTGGTTTTGTAAATGTATTCATTGAATCCTAATAGGTCAAACATCCTAGTTTTAGGTAATGTAGGTTTAAATCTGTTAGCATCATCTGGGGTAGTTTTCAGACAGGATTTCTTTCAGTATTGCAATAATTTTGCTAGGATACTATTTGTTAGTGACAATAAATAACTGTGACTTAAGGTTTTGTTGGTAGCTGAAAATTGATGTAACTTCTCCCAGTCTCTCGACTCAGTAGTCATAGGCTATGGATCTTGCAGCAGGTTTTATGTGGTAAATAGTTCTCTAGTTGAATCAGTTGAAGTTCAATTGAATAAAATGAAAATCCTTCAGAATTTTTTCTAGTTTTCTGGAGTAGATGGTTCTTTTTCACCATCCTATTGTGGTGTGTGCTGCATCTTGTTTTATTTATTTTTTAAACCCTCCTATCTCCTTGTACAATGAGTGGCACGGAGCCAATTCTGCCTTGGAAATTATTTCGTTTTTCATGGTGCTGTTAAGAGTTAGTAGGCAGCCCGGTCTGCTGAGTTGAATGTAAAATACCATCTAGGAAAATGTGGTTTCTATGGCAGTTTCTATTTGTGACTGTTCTCCAAGACTGTGGGCAAATTACTTATACCTATTTTGGAGGTTTTTTTGGTTTTTAAATTTATAAAACCTGTTTGTCATGCTTCAGGTTTTGAGATCCATTTATGGTAAAAATGAGATGCCTTAGCTGCCTCACTGGATCACGGCTCCGCTTAAACAAGAAGAGTATTTCTGTATTCAACAAATAATTTCAGCCGTCTTGCACATTTTCCAGCCAGTTAGTAGAAAACACGCACCGTGTAGTAACAGTTCAACGGTTGAATATTGTAAAGAGTATAGCAGATTATTTTATGGATTGGTAGCGTCAACTTTTCAATAGACGCTGTTTATCTTTTCTGGGAAGTCTCATTAATTGTGTGCTCTGGCAAGGAGGGAACAGAATAGGTCCTGTAGTTCAGGAGAGACTTTGTTTTGTCATTTTAATTAATGTGACCCAACCTATGTAAGACTCCGCTTGGCTAGCATTTGCTTCTTACATCCAATTATTGTAATTAGCTGGTTGGCTGCTTGCTTTCCATCGTGAATATGACTTGTCTTCAGTACTTCACGTGTATGGAGAAGTAGTCTGGTGAATGCACGATCGCTTCTTTTTTCTTTCTTTTAAGTTCACCACTGGATGGACTTAACACTTGCTGAGAGTCTATGGTAGTTACCTTTCTAGAATAAAATTGCACTCTAAAATTAGTAGATATGTATAATAATTCCCCCCTCCCATTTTTTTTTATTTTTAGCCTTTGACAACCTGAGGAGAATTTGTTAAAGTCATAAATGTAAATACAGTGAATGGTACCAGAACTTGATCTGTGTGATCCTCATGACTGCCAAATTAGTGCCAAAGTGAATAAATGGGGCTAATAGTCATTGCAACATAAAGGCCTTCAGGAATGTGGAATAAGAGATGCAGTTAGATCAAAGACAGCCATGCAGCTGGTGGTTAACAATTTAAATGGCAGATACAAACACATCTTATTTTTCACACACTTCTTTCTGCTGCGGTAGAAAACATGTTAACTTTCCTTTTTGCAGCGCTTGGAGGCAAACTCTGCTTAGCAGCAAGCAGCAAAGATGGCAGGTGGTGGAAAAGTGGGGGACTGACTGCAAGCTGAAGCTGAACAGGAGAGGCTGCTGCTTCCTCACAGCCTCCATCAGCTGCCCTGTGGGCTGCAGGGAGAAAAGGTGACTTTCTGTACCAGCTGCAGCGGTCGCTGAGTCCCTTGCCAAGCTGTTTCAGTGCTCTAGACTGGCAGAGAACTTACCTTGACACAGAGAAGAATTTTTTGCTCGTTTAGCATATTGAAATGGTTCAGCCAGAGATTGAGGTTCCAGACAAAGAGTAAGGAAGGGAGCAGGGATAAATAGATCCGAGCAGCATGGTAATCGCATCCACCTTCTGGGCTGGAGAGCAACCATTACCTGAGGTTCTTGGTGGCTGCTCTTAGGGAGAAACTGCTTAGTTATGTTTCAAGGGTAAACTTTATCAAGCATTATCCTTTACAATTTGTCACCGTATCTTAAACATTATTTTTAAACGCTTGCAAGAAATAAGGAACATTTGAAGTCTGAATTCCTTTTAAGAGGAGGCAACCAGAAGGGCAAGGACCTGACAGACTGAAAGACTGTTTATTCTGCTTTACAAGTAGAGAAAATGGAGCTCGGTGGTGAGCAGCGCAATTTGCCTTTAGAATTAAAGAAAGACACAGATCATTACTAATTGCAACTGATGGGTTGCAAATAAATGAGAGATGTGAGAATAGTGAGTAAAATCTGAACGTTACGCCAAGACTTGGTGTGGTATGAGTCTCCTGGTAAAGAAAGCGAGTCTGTGTTGAACGTGTTTGTCTTACAGGTGGAAGGGTTGTGCTGCAACTCTAATTTTGCTAGTTTCTTCTGTTAACTCCTCAAAGATGATGATTCTGTTACTCAAGCACTAACGTGGTCAGATGTTGCCTAGTTTTTTGGGGTAGGGAGGGAATTGCAGGCATTCTCTTTATGGACACAGCATTACAATAAACACAGTAATGTCTGTAGATATTGGTATCTGTAACCTATTTACTATCTTGTGAGTGTAAATTTAAGCAGACTTGTTCTGAACCATCTAGCCAACACCTGTCCAAGCTGATATCTCAGACATTCCATAGAAGTCGCAATAAAATGTTTTGCGAATGTGAATAAAATGTTGGGGAAGATAAACTAGGAAAGGCAGTTTCTGTGTTGGCATTTGTCACTTCTGTAAACTCTTATGTAAGTCTCATTGCAAGCTGGTGTTCAATTCAGTGAAGTTTTTCAGCTGTCAGTATTTTTCATTATACTTGTTCTATAAAACATGTTTTACTACACTGCTAAAAATACAGTAAGCATGAAGAACCATCAGAGTAAGAAAAATGCAGGAATGAACACATTGGATGTGTGAATTAAGGGAAGCTTCTGTTGAGAGGTGAAGGAAATCTAGAGCCTGAACGAAGAAAGAAAGGGCTATTTTGCCCACTCTATGTGCATAGTGCATTCCAGTGTATGAGTGCAGAAAATGGGAAGCAAGCTTCGTAAGAGGCAGGAAGAGTGCTAGCACTGCTCCAGGTTGATGAGGGGAGAAAGTATCTCAGGAGAAGATATCAAAATGTGGGCAAGTGACAGTAGTGACTTTTGGTAAAGAAACTGGGAAAATACAGGTTCTGCATCTTGACATGCAAACCCTAGGGTGGAGTGCTGAGTTAACCCCATCCACGTGTCGCCTTGCCTCTTTCACTCTGCCCCTTCACTTTCAAGTCAGTGAAGGCATTTGTCCAGCGAAGAATGACCTCGTACACAGCAGCTTTCTAAAGCAGTTTCTGACAAAGTGGCTGCCAGCTCAGTGGGCTGAGCAATTGAATGGATTATCTGAGAAAGCAGCCTGAAGGGGCTGATTAGAACAATGTTGGATAGGTATCGATTAATTCCGTCCTTCTTGGAAAACCATTTCCAAATCAAATTCTTAAATAACTTCATCTGCTTTATTCTATTAAAGAACCATCTAACATCATGAAATGTGATAATCCAAACGCAGGGCATACCATGTCTGTACAAAGAATGACTTTTATGGAATATATTCAGACTTTAAGGTGTCTTCTACCAGGTGTGAATCATAGAGCTTAGAGTTGGGATGTGCTGCAAGATTTGAGTTCTGATGCCAGATGCAAAAAGTAGAGAAGACTTTTTGTGCTGTGTCAGGCAGTGCATATTTTGACAAGCAGCAGAGAATGCACAAAGAACTTTATGGCTTATAACCTTACGTGTTGCAGAGTCATGGTCTTTGCTGAGTAGAATGGGTTTGGGCTGCTGCTGTATCTGACTAGTCTCTGGCTTGAAATAGGTTGTCATCTTTTCATTACATTGCAAGAGAGTGCTTATTTGCAAAATTAATGCATGATTCTCCACAATGGGCAGATAGAAGCTGATATGTTCCAGGACGTCTGGAATAGCTCCAGTCTTCTAGCTGTCTGTATCCATGTCAGCCTATGTCAGCTTCTTTCTGTCAGCAGCACTAAAACGAGAATAAAATCTTATCTTGTGATAGAGAATAACCTTAGCCTAACGCTACCAGGTAAGACAGAAAACNGGTTATCCTAGATATAAAGGATTCATTACATTTTTGTGGAATTGCAATGAAACAGTATGTCTCAAAAAACCACGCTCCTTCCTGTGGAAAGTGACTGGACATGCACAAAGATGATGCTGGGTGCATTGTGGATCTGCTTCAGAAGAAACCAGTGTTTGTAGCAACTGTCTCTTAGGCTGGCATCAGGTTTTGTATTTCTGTGAGACACTTGGCAGTAATTTTCTCTCAGTAATCCCTTTATCCACACTTTATGCATGCTTTCTCTAGAACTAAAAGAAAACTGCAGACGTCTGCTGGCTGTTAAGAAAGAACGACCTTTTTCTCTTGCTCATTGTAATATCCACACCTGTACAATGTATGTGATGGGGATGTGATGTTGGGAGATTCTCTTGGCTCCAGGTCTTTAAAGCTGGGTTGGTGTACGTGATGCAGGCTGAGCTGGGTGAGGTACCTGAGCAAGCAAGTTGGAGAGAAGAGGGAGGCTGGGGGTGCTGGCTGTGTGTGTGCAACCCATATCATCTAGCTCCTGGGAGGAGGAAGCTAGGGCTGCTGTGGTGTGCAGAAGATGACATTTTTGAGTTGCAGGAGGTAACTTGCCAGGTCTGAACTCCAATCAGGAAGAGGTTTAAGTTCCTTCAATTAAATGGAAGTAGTTGTAGATCCTGCATAACGAGTTGAGTCTCAAGGAGAATCAGCTACCTAGATAAGAGATGCTCTGGGCTGCAAATGACCGTGTATAAACATACTCACCCATGCAGGATGCCAGAAGGTAGCTTTATGTTAGTAGCACAAGTTGCCACTTAAATGAAACTTGTGAAGCTTGGAAACTTGCCACATCACATGCTCATGTGCGCATTTGGCAACAGATAGAGTGCCGGTCAATATTAGATTTGTGAGAGTTTTTTCAGCTTGTCAGAGGACTTTTGATGAATATGGCATGTGAAATAGGTTTTCCATTTCTGTGAGCAACGAGTAATGATTCAGTGCTGTGGCTGACTTTGATAAATTTCTTTCTACCTTCAGTGTACTTTTAACTGTGTGAGTTGCCTTTCTAAGATGATAGAAACCCATGCTAAGTTTCTGCACAAGGTTCACTTATGGAAAGGCTCTTACTTCAGTGCTCAGGTAGCTCAGGGCACCATTTCCAGCTGCTCTGAGCAATATTGTTTCCCACTAGACTTCAGCTTCTGCAGGTGGCACAGTCCGGTAACTGGCAGTGAGTTTCAAAGAATTATTTCATTGGTCATTCAATTTTTACTCTTGTCACAGTAATAATTTAACAGGAAAAATTTCTGCCTTCTGAGGCTGTTGTTGGATTTTCTTGCCAACATCTCCTAAACAACATGCTTCCTATGTGCATGTTGTTCTGGCTTTACTGTGTATTTTTACATTCTGTAACTTCTCTGTGAGAGAAGAGAGAAGCGATGTTCTGATCACAGACACAAAATAGAAAATAACCTGTGAGTAAGGAAGTTGATTATCAGTCTTCAAAAAAGTATTCAAAAGCTCATCTGGCAGATTACTTTGAAGTATCTTCGCTTCCTGCTGTTGCTAGGCATTTAAGTGTAGTAAGTTGTTGATAGTGGTTAAGGTATAGTAAATGAGTTGAGGATGACTTCTGTGGATGGAGTTGCCAGAACAAATAATAAAAGTTGCATGAAACAGCAATGAAACTTGTTTTCTGAAGGTAATCCTGAGGTGTGCTTCCTTCGGTTGACATGAATTTGCTGTGTATGCAACCACGTTAATGGCATCTCAGCATTTAGGCAGAAGCTAAACATCTAAAACTCTTACATTGAACAGATTTATTGAAACAAGGAGCTGATTCAGGCTAGTTCCCTTCACCAAGCGTGTGGCGATCTGTTGCCACCTTTGGAAGAAATTTTAGTAAAACTCAGAAATTCTCCTGTTTGCTGCTGGTTAGCAATCTTAGCTTCAGTGTGATACGTTGATCGTAAGATGAGAAGCAAGTTGACTTCCACAATTGCCTTAAGTGAATCTACATACAGAATATCTGAATGTTATGTTCTGTTTGATGTCCCCCCACCCTTGGTAGTTTGGCTTCCTTGTTCTTCAGCAAGGTGCTTTTGCTTGAATGTAGCTTCTTAATGGGACCTTTGTTTCAGTTATTAGTTTCTTTTAGGGAATGACTTTAACATTTACTAGCAAATAATCAGTGTCTGGAGTGAGTGAGATAAGTAAGGCAATGTTCAAAATGCGAGTTCTGTATTTTAGAGTTTGTGAACATCTAAAGTTACCTGGTAAAACTTGTTTTGATCCAGCTTGCGTTGAATCTTGTTGGTATCTACTATAGAATATCAAGCTCCTTGCATCTTCTTTTTTAAGTGATGCTGTCATAATTTCTGTGTCCAGATGCAGTCTTGAGGTTGTATATATTATAATCCATGAAATAGATAAGTGTTAAACTAAAAGACACAGCAGGAATCCTTAAAATTCCTGTGGAAGAAACACTGTGGGTTTGTTTTTGTTTTCATCCTGGATCTAATTACACAATCTCCTCCCCCTCCTCCCCCCNGATTCTTCTCTTTTCCTCCCTCTCTCTCCTATAAATTTCTGACTTTGGCTGGGCTGAAGTAGGTTTTTATGTGTAGCATTATTGTTCTAGATGGTTTGAGCTAATGGTTTGATGCCTTTTTAGGTGTTAAGATTAGGATTCATAATACTATTTCCCTACAGTAGTCTCCAAGTCTTGAAATGGACTCTTTCAAAACATTCTGAGGAATAGTAACATGGTGCAATGCTGTAAGTCTTCTCTGTGTCCTGGAGGTAACAGTCTCTCTTAAAAACAAAACAAAACAAAAAAAAACTTGCAAGGCAGAGAAATGTAGAGTTCAGGATATAGAAAGTGCTTAAGATAAGACATCCTGTTACTGTGCAGATAAAACACTGCGTGAATGTTGCTGACACAGATTACTTATGGCTTGATAGAGGAACCCCACTGAATTTGTAACCCAACTTCTACAGTATTACAAAGTCTTACTAGAAAAATGCTTGGTATAGTTTTGATAAACAATAAAAAACCATTCTTAAACGTCATTTATTCAATGGTTCCTGAATTTTAAAAACAATTTTATCTGAGAAGCAGACTGCGTTTTACTGACAGTGAATGATCAGGACAGCTTTGTGCACTCTTAGTGATGTTCTAGTATTTTTTCGTTATGGATTTCTGTTATTAACTATCTAGAAAATGTAGATATTTTTGATTTAGGGCTGATTCTATAGATTCTGTAGGATTTAAGTTAAAATACTTAATTTTCTTTTTTAGGTATGGAATATCAAACAGATGATTAAATTAACACAAGAACATATAGAAGCACTGCTAGACAAGTTTGGAGGAGAGCATAACCCACCATCAATATATTTAGAGGTAAGTTTGTTCATGAATGTGGTTATATTACTGGCATGTTATATACATCTTACGTGAAGCATCATATGTTAAGTATATCTGTAGGAAGAGTATATTCTCCTTGTGTATTAGAAACCTAACTCTCTTTCCCCAGAGATAAAGGAAACTGTGGGATTCCTGATATACATAAGTAAGGGAAGGTCAGTGACGTGTTCTACCAGTTATGTTGGGGCAATTGAAGTGTAAGGCATCCTTTTTGGTGCAAGGTGGAAAAATTGCGTGCGTAGTACAAAAATGCATTTTCAGTTGTCATAAGTGATATATACACATGAAAGCATAAGACTAACCTTGCCTTTAAAGTGCTTGACTTTTTTTTCCATTTGAAATGCAGTGATGTAGAATCCAGCAATTGTTATTGGTAGAAGGGACCTTTCTTAAAGAAATGCGTAGAACTGTAGGATGGAGTATTAGTTTTAAGCTGCATTTAATTTGTAAATTAATTACAGAGTAAATCTTTTCTTTCATTTCTTCAGATTCATGAAATTGTATTGAATTTCATGACACTCATGAAACGGTCCATTAAGGACCATGAAGAACATATAAAAGACTATAAACAATGGTCTTAAGTTACATCTATTAGGAATTGAGTGAGTATCACTTGCTCCAAACGCTGCACTTTTCTTAGTTCTTTCAAGTATTGAAATAACTCGAGGTCAACCAGATTTATTTTGTAGCCATTTTAGGGCTATTTGTACTTGCTGCCTAAAGGCACTGAGTAATTAAAAATAAAGGTCTCCTTATTTGAGGTATTTCTAGCTTTTATCTTAATATGTTAGAGCAGGGCACTAACTTGATTGTACAAATATTGACATAATGTCCTTAACGATTTAGGTCTGTTGAGGCCCTTTGTAGTTCCTTTATTTATTGCTAATGTGAAATGGATGTATTGAATGAGTGTTAATCACTATTTTAACCACTCAGTGGTCTGTAAACACGCCTCTGTTTTATCATGAACCGATTCATTCTATATCTCTGGATTTAATGCTGCTGAACATATGTTGGTTTTATAAGATAATGAATCAAATTGCAATAATAATGGGCCTAATCTCTACTAAGCCTAGATTTCAGGTAGTGAAAAGGTTAGTTTGTTATGACTTTTTCTCTTTTTCTCAAATATAAATTAAAACTGAGATTCCTACACTGGCAGTCTTAAGATTATTCTGTGGTTCATCAATAGGGAAGAGGACATTTACAGTAGTAAATCTTTACCCAGGAAATATAAAGAGTGTGGTAAGTCTGAAATGTTTAGTGACTGCAAAGCATCAAGCTTAAAGTGAGTTTGATGGTTTCATGTATAGCTGAGACAAAAAAGCAAGTCAGGCTCATCATTGGGGGTATACAAGCCCTGCAGGACAAGCCTTGTTTTTTTCTTGCCACCGTGTGTTGTGTTGGATCATGAAGGGAGTCTCATACCAAGTAACACCGGTGCTTTTTCAGTTATCTCATGAGGCAGCCAGTCCTGTGAAAAAGAGCCTACCATCATTGAAACAAAAAGCCTTGTTTTTTTTCCCAGCTCTTTGCTTTGTGGTTCCTCTGCTTCCTTTGTTCAGGTATTTGCAGTACCAATAGTGCCTAAGCCACTTTGAGTCATTAACCCAAGAGGAAAATATTCTGGTTTTGCTGGATTAGTTTGCCATCCAGCTACTAGACTGAATGTGGTTATGGTGAAATCCCATGAGCCTCGGAGATGTGGTTAGAGTTGAAAAGGGGAAGAGTTTGCAGCTGTGAGCCAAGAACCTAGAAAATGAGGTGACAGAGAGGGAACTTCCTCTGTGTGTGACCATCAACTTGGATTAGATCGTACTCAGATTGGTGGAAATGAATGGGATTAAATGCTGCAAACCAGTCATTTGTGTAGTGTGTAGATTTCCTGCACTAGAACTAAAGTGTGAGGGAAGGAAAAGAAGAAAATACATTAGGAGGTACCTGACACAGTCAGAAACAAGATTACTGTCTTCCCTTGGCAATTCAGTTCAACCCAGCAACAGTTATCTAGCGTGACCTTTCTACGTCTTTCCAATCTTTTTGGCTGTTTTCTGACTTGGTCAAGAGCGGGGGCTGCTGCTGCTTTCTGTCATCAGAATTTACTTTGCAGCTGTTTGTCTGAATGTAGTCTGTCACTGTTAGTGTTTTAACTTTCTGCATTTGTCTGCTTATCAAAAAAAGGGCCAGGACAACCCTGGCTGCAGCATGAAAAGACAAAGCAGAGTGTAAAAAGCTGTGAGCATAGTGTGATAAAGTGGGCAAGAACGTGTTTGCTTCTAGAAAATGAAGAACTAAGAAAATGCAGTACTTTTTATATGCATAAAAAGAACAGGAAGTTACGCAGAATACGTGTGGGTAGCTTAAGCAGTTCAGTCAATAACTCATCCTTCTGACTTCTGTTAGAAATAGTAAGCTACCTGTGTACAGAGCTGCTGTTGGGCCTTTTGCTTAGCTTCCATACCTGGGCATCACCACTGCCTTCTGTGCATGACTTTGGTCTTCTCCCCAGGCTTCGCACCTAGATGCTGATGCTGGGCCCTGTGTAGTATCTCCAACGTGTGCTTGAACAGGAAGGCAGTGTAACTTAACCTCAGCGCTGCCTCTTCTAACTTTTTATATATCAATTGTTTTGCTGAAGTCTCCTTTCTGGCTGTAGAATGCAATACTGCCTTGCTTTGGCCAGAATATTCATGGGTAATTTTGCTAGTCTATTGTGTTGATGGTGCCAGTCTTCTTGTTTCCTTCCACTGCTCTGATAAGCTCCTGCGTCTTCTTAGAACAAGAGCAACACTTAAGGACTTCTGTGGACTGTGCCTGTGGATCATATCTTGCGGGCTATCAGCAAGAATGCTGCCTGCTTTTCTTAGCCAAAGATGGAATTATCCAAAGCTAATTGCTAGATAAGTACTTGCAAATAAAGAGTTCTGCTTTTATCCGTATTGCCTTTCACTGTTGTAAACATCTAGTTTGGTGTTGTTTTGCTTTTTGCAAAACCGCAGCTTTCTGATAGCTGCTGAAAGCTTGACAGCTATACATTTTCTGGTGTGTGGAGCTTCAGTACCATGGGATTTGTTCTGTTCTTTTGAATGCTCGTATGGCTTATATCTTTTATTTCTTACGCCTCTTAGCAACTGCTGAAGTTCACAGGACTTAGTGCACCCAGTGTACTGGCTCCTGTACTGCCTCTGTAGACCTGTCAAGTAACATTGTGGTTGAACCTGGTAACAAAACAGCATTTCTTTTAAAAGGAATAAAAGGGGTGGGAAGCGCCCATAGGAAAGCTCAAAAACTGGACAAAAAAGCATTCTGAAAATTGAGCATTTAGGGAAGTTGGCTTTTTTTTTTTTGCATTGAATGTAAGATCTACACCTCATTTAAAAATAGAAATGAATTTATGCCTTAGCTAGAGTTACTCAGGAAAATAGGAGCTAGCAAGCTTTTGCTTCTGTGCTTGTCTGAGACAGTGAAAAGACAAAGAAAAAGAAATGTGACAGGTTTTTTAATTCTGAGGATGAAGTTCAATGACTTTTGCATTAGTGGAATTTTAAAACTGACAGCTATTGTTGCAACCATCACTTCAGGATTCATCAATTGACTGTGAAAGAAGAATGAATTACCTGAAATATTGAAAATAATTGACATGTGCTACATTGAGTTCAGTGTACATTTAATTATTCTTGCAATAGGGGTACTCAGACTCTCCCTGCTTTGATTTGTCATTCCTCAGTGATCTTAAAAAGGTGGCTCTTGGACGCCTGGTGCAGGGCCTTCAAGCTCGTGTTTGCCACTCCATTTTCGGCTGTCTAGGAGAGAAAAGTAGTGTGAAGCTGTAGGATAGTGCCTAACCTGTCTCCAACCTGTCTCTGTTCTCTTGGGATAGGAAAGAGTGGGCTGAGGAGGGAGAAGAAAGCTGCAGAGAAGCTCCTGAGCATGTGTGATGCAGGGTGGGAAACTTAAGTGGACGAAAGAAAGGAAAGAACACTCTTCATTAACTGTACAATTTTCTTCTAATTGCTGTAATTAGTAATAGCTTTGGGAGTCTTATCAAGGCTCTCTGATATGATTACAAGAAAAACATTTCTGTTTGTTCTGGATGAAAGAAATAATTAATGTATTAAGCACTGGCTGTATTAAAAACTAAGTATGGCTTCTGTATTGTAGCTAAAATCCTATGTTAGGTAATCCTAACTCTCAACTCCTTCCTTTCCCTGTGTGTGAGCATGCATCTGAGATCTGACAAACCCCTGGAAATCACTGTCAAATATTTGAAATAACTGCTTGACTCAATACGTGTAGAAGTAGCATTAATAACATTTTTCTTTTGGAATAGAGGCTGCAGGGTCTCCTTGATGGGTTTTACCCCATTTCTGGAAGTATCTGTGATACTCTGTGTCACAGCAGTTGAAAACATCAATGAGTTTTGTCTTCCCACGTAATTTCTCACTGTGTTATATCTGTCCTTGAAATGCTGTTTCCCAAAATACAGTTTGTGATTCACTGTGGAAAAACCCTTTTCCTAAAGATTTGTCTGAGCACCGTAAATAGTGGAAATCTTTACTGCAAAGAAGTTGAATACTATGATACCAGGAAATCCTGGGACTCAGTTAGCAAACGTTGTTAAAATAAGTAGTTGCATGTTTTTCTATAACAACCATCAAAATTAACCTTTTTGTCCCTACCAACAAAGTAGTGATGAAAAGGATAACCTAAGTTAGTGGAAAAGAATGACGATCTGTGTATTCCCCATGCTGTGTGGAAATAATTGTTGTTTGCAAACTGAAACGAGTCGTATAGAATCCAAAACAACCCAAAGCAGTCGGCTTAAATTTATAAAGGAGAGATCACGCTTAAATAACTTAATCAGATTTGTTAACCTTCATAGACTCTTAATGATTGTTCAGTAGGCCTTATTTAGTTGAAATTCCAAAATGTGGTGTCCTTCTTGTCTAATAGTCGTGTTACAATATCACCTGTGACGAATTTCTGAGAGCTTCATTTAGCAGTATTAGCCCATTAGGATGGAAATAGCTGCTCCCTGAGTGAGGTTGAGTATTGTGCCGGTAGTTCCCTTCAGCTAACAGCAAGCTGCCTGCCTTCTTATGCTCAGGCTCCATGCGGAATAAAACAGTATACAAATGTCTAGATGGAATGATAGTGATATCAAAGGAAGTCTCAAAACTCAGTCACCTTTTTCTCAGTCTTACTACTGGAAGCAATTTGAAATGAGATGATGGGGGTAGAGAGATGCTTGTCCTTAACTTCTGTGATTTTTCTAGTTTACATCTAGATAGTTCAGGAAAAGCAGATTTTATTCAGAGATCTTGCTGCTGTTGAATTTCAGGAGAGCATTTCATTCCTTATTGCTGTATCACTGTCTAATTAATTAATTAATTAAGATTGCCTCTTTACTGACCTAGAGCGTGTTTTTTGCATCAGCAGGCAGATACAATCTGAAAAGGATCTCAATGGATGAATCCCAGGTTGTTGCAAACTGTTTGTGGTGTTTGAGGAAAATATACTGGGAAACTTAGTGGCTCCATAGAAAGATTCAGACAAACTTTCACCAGGCTCCTAACAGATGTTGGACCAAAACTGGGGTGTCTAAAGTTAGACTAAGTACAGACTTAGGCGTCTTACTAAATGAAGAAATCCTGATTTACGTTACTGTCCATCTTCAGCTCCCATTTAACTTTAGTGGGATTTGCATTTGATCAACAGTCTGAAAGGTCAGACATCTTTTAAATAGAAACACAGGCTTGGTTTCAAAGACCTGGAAACTGTAATTTAGGCTTCTAAGGGCCTTACAATGTATGGATACTACCTAAAAAATGATCGAGGGAGGGAGAGAAAATGATAAAACCAGTTGGTTGCTTGAGTTCAGACTAGATTTCTAACCAGATGTGATAGGGGGTCAGGAAGAAGGAGAAACCATAGCTTGCTGCCTGCTTTTATCCTTGGTTAATTTTTTTAAATATTTCATTTCTTATTTCAGCTTTCCTTGAATGTTCTTAATGGAATGTATAACCTGGCTATGGCCCAAGAAAGCAAATTTCAAGTATAATATGAATAATATGTTGTATAAAAATACACATGTTTTTGAGGAAATCCCTTGTCAACATCATCTTGTCAGCAGAACTCAGGCACAGCTGTGTATCGTAATACAAATACTGCTGATTTCTGTGATCGGTGCTAATTTTGTCAATAGGTTGCAACGTTTAAGCAGTAACTTCTTTTCTGTTTTAAACTCTGGTGCTTGTGAGTTCTATAGCATGTATATACATTGCATATGGGCATGCCAATTTTTAATATTTTAAAAAAGCTTGGCAGCTTACCATGCCTTTGTACATTTTACTTCAAGTTTTGGGAGTATTCTCACACCTGTGAGAATGTATGATATGCATATATAGTAATACACAATGTAACTAAAATGAACTTCTCCTTCTAGTTTAGATAGCTATAAAGTTACTTGCAAATTGAAAAGTTGTGCAAGTTTGAATCTAGTATTCAGCTTCTTGAATTTATTTTCTCTATAACTTTGGGAGATAACTGCAAATGGACACAAAACTGGGAGCCTTCTAGTGATGCAGTGAACAAACAAATCTGCAGTGGACAGCATACATTACTAAAGACACTTAATTTTCTGGAGTGGGCCGACAGGTGCCTGATGGCAGCAACAAGCATAACAACAAAGACAAACACAGAGTTTTGTGCCCGGGATGGGATGGCTGGATAGCACCTATATTTTTGAAATGCCAGTAAAATCCTTCGTTTCGTGAGTTACTAGAATGTTCAGTGTAATCTTTTTTAATATAGTAGATAAAGTACAAATTTAAAAATAATAATAATAAAACTATTTCAGAAACTAATGATGTTAAAAACCAGCCTCAGGGGTTGACCCATAGGGCCTTTGTCGTGAAGGCTTTTGTAGCCTTTGATGTTGGTCAGCTAATACGGCCTCGACTGTAGGTAAGTCAACTGTGTGGCACAATCTCTGAGCTCAGAATACTTCACCGTAGGTAATTTTTGCTGTCACAGAATCACAGAATTGCAGGGTTTGGAAGGGTCCTCTAGAGATCATTGAGTCCAGCCCCCCTGCCATGTCATAGCACTCCTTAAATTTAAGTCTATCAGACAGTTCTGTGTTTTGACTTGGTGCTGGTGTCTGTGTGCAGTCTACAGGTGCTAGTCATCAGCTGATACTGATGTCTCACTGAAGTGCTCGGTCTTTGAAAATGAGATTTCATTGGAGCTATTCTGTTTCTGCTCCGTGTACATCTTATGTATAAAAGTAATTGTTTTTTTAAAAGGAAAAAAACATATTTAAAGTCTAATGGTAGATTCCTGGTTTCATAGTGCGTTGTTGCAAGATCTTCTCGTATGACGTTGAGTAACAATACAATATTTTACAGCTTTCACCTCCATAAAAACAAATAGAGCTTTTCACACAGAGTTAATGGTATAGAATCCAAATCCAGCACCAGTTCCCAGTTTTCCATGCTCAGTGTTTATGCTTTTAAGATAAGTCATTTGACTTTTGAGTTTGCATTAGTGACAGATAAAGCTGCCAGTGTAAACATTGTAGGATTGAGTATTTTGAAAGATGTGTGTAATTTTGTGAAGAGAGGAAGCCCACAAGTATCTGGAAGCAATGTAACATTGCGTGTGTTAGTTCAAATAGTATTTTGCAACGTTCGTGAGAAAAGGAAGTAAGTCTTTAGAAAAATATTGGTGAAATGGTAACAGTTTATGGTTCTTAATTTTTGTTTACTGAAATTTGTTCTTGACACATGGAACTTTTACTGGAATGTACATGGAAAGTTGTTCCTGGAAGTAGGAGTGAGATGCTTATGTTACCGTACGGCCAAAAAACGCCGTTATTTATAATTATGTAACTTTCAATTTACTTTTGAGAGTAGAATGAAAATGTTTTGGCCTTATATCGCTGAGTTTGTGGTCTGTTCGTGAAACACTATACACTCTTGAGTTCTTAAAAGGAATAGCAAAAAGTTCTCAGTTTCCTGCAACATTTTGAGTTCAAAATTGTGGTCTTTGCCATTACCCTGTAAATGGCTTGTTCTTTCTAAGTCCTCCCTGTCAAATTAATGTTCTCTTTGTTATTGCAGTTGGGATGATGATGCAAATTGTGCAAATAGGCCCATCCTGGGGGATCTTAAACCTTCATAAAAAGGGAGAGAGGCCCATCACTGTTTACTCAACAAAAACAACGTGGGTTAGATTAAACCTTTGCATACAACTCTGGAGAAATAAATCCATAGTAAAATGTAGTATTTGTGGCAGCATCGCTGAATCTACAAGCACAGTTATTTTTTCCTCCTAAAAGTAATATATTTTTCCAAGTATGGACCCTGCAGACATTTTGATCACTAGAATTCTCCTGTCACTTTAATTAGAAGCAAGTTACTCACCGAGAACCAGAGGAAAGTAAATAAATAAAAATATATTTCTCCCTAATGTAAATATCCCTTTTCACTTGGAAAACATACTCAGCCTGACGTAGATCTCCCTCTTGCTGGAGAGCGAAGTAGAAAATTCCCTTCATTACTGTTTACATGTTAAGCTTGTGAGATCTTTGTTTCTTATTCTCTGTACAGGTCTAACATCCTTGGTTAACACCAAAATGGTTATATAACATGAAACAAAAGTTTCTGAACTGATTCACGTTTTTTGAGTCAGAATTTTGAAGATACATAGGTTGCTTCAAAAGTAATGACTCCTATTTATATGGGAACCACAACAGATTCAAAGGGCACAGTAACATTATCTGAGAGTGCAATTTCTCAGCTACAAAACATGATTTTTCAGCACAGTCACTGCTGTTAGCTCTGCATTCTCACCAGCATAGAACAAAAGCCTGCATGTCGTGCTTGTAAAAATCTGCAGAAGTGACCCGCTGTCACCACTGCTGAAACGCGCCGCCCACTGCCTCACTGTGCTCACAGCCACTGTTTGGTCTCCATAAAAGTTCAGCAAGCATCAGTGAATGTCAGTGGGTGCCATTTTTTCCACATGGAGGAATTCAGTCCCACACTTCTGCTTCATACACGCTTCCATGTCAGACGCCATTGTGTCAGAGTGCCCCTCTGCTGCCATCTGTCACACGGCAACAAAATGGAACGGAATGTTGGTGGGAAGGTTTGGCTTCTGCTGCCATACCACCAACATCTGCCTCTGATGTCATGAGACAACATAATAAAATAGGAGGCATTACTTTCAGAGCAGCCCTCGTGATACATCTGGATGCAGATAGAAATGTTCTTGTTAAACAGAAAGTTGATGGAAGCAATCTTTAAACCAAAATATATACTGTTGCTTATTTGTGTTCTTGATAGTAATGTTAACATTGGCTATATTTGTTAAAAACTTAATGGACAAATGCTGCTGAGTTTTTAAAAATAATTTAGTCAGTTTGGACTTGTATAACCTTTACTTGATGGAAAACCAAACTAATCTCATACAGTTATTTAAAAAGAAAAAACAAACCCCTCTTTCAGGGGATCACTTTTACATTTTTTGGTGTGACTTTGTAGCAGGGCAAACTTAGTTGCTTTCTGACTGAAACAAATTTTCATACTATGATACAAAAGGATACTGCCAGAGATGAATGGTGAGTTAGGAAGTTGTCAGATAGGGCTGGTAAAAAGCAGGTTTCTGCTTTCTCTTAATTATTGCATGAGATGTATTTCTGTCATTCCAACAGACTGATACTCTGAGCTGTAGCCCAGTAATTTGGTGGTGCAGCTGACAATGTTTGTTCAAGATTGCTGTCCTTTAAAGTAGTTCTAAATTAGACCGTACAGTGCAGGTGCTTTGGAACTTTGATCTCTGATTTCCTTAATCCACTTACCCATTTCGTGAATTAAAAAGTAGTTGTTGATTCAGAAAGTTCAACATGAGTTGAAAGCTGTTAATTCTTTGCTTCCTGTTGGAAACTTTGACCGGACAGTTTTGCTTGTATTCCTGGGAAATTTGAATTATTTTAGAATGCTTTTCGTTTTGAATTTGTTCTGAATTTAGATTTCTATTTTTGTCTGAGACTACTACATCGTTAAAATAGCTGTTCTTCCTTCACAGGCCTATGAAGAGTACACCAGCAAACTAGATGCTCTACAGCAGAGAGAACAGCAGTTATTGGAATCCATGGGGAATGGAACTGATTTCTCTGTCTCCAGTTCAGCTTCAACAGACACAGTTGCTTCATCCTCCTCCTCTAGCCTCTCTGTAGCACCTTCATCCCTTTCAGTTTATCAAAACCCTACTGATATGTCACGGAATAACCCTAAGTCTCCACAGAAGCCTATTGTTAGAGTCTTCCTGCCCAACAAGCAAAGGACTGTGGTAAGTCAATTTCTTTCTGCATACTTACAACTTCAGTATCTCCTATATTCTTTTTCATTCAAAAGTTAATTTAGAACCTGAAAAAATACGTGTGGAGGTCAAAGACATGGCATGACTGCTGTTTGTGCTCTGCAAAACTCAGCTGTTTCGATGTGTTGGGTATTTTCTATAGCAAAGATGTGTTCTGTATTTTTGCAACAGTGGACAGCGCTTTCAGGAGTTCTGTAAGAATGGAAACATTTTCTTAAAGTCAGCTCTGTTAAATAGTACTCAACCATTTTACAATGGGTAGGAGAGGTCAGAAAGCTTTATTTCTTATATTATGCAAAATTATTTATTAGTGTAACAGGAAAAGATTGGGAAAAGTTAATATTTTCCATATTGTCAAAGTTACTAGTAGCTGTGAATGCTTTATAACATGAAGCAACCTCTTGCAGCTAAAGAGGGCTATGCAGAATTGCTTACTGCTTTTCATTGTAGTTTCCCTTCCCCACTCACTGTGGTGAGTGCTTTGTGATGGGAGCATGAGTCTATCTGGTGCTGTATAGAGAACTGACGTGGGGATGGACATTGCTGCTGTTAGCAGGAGCCTGCAAGTATTGCCACATTAGTGTTGCTTGCCAACTGCTCAAAAACTGGTGTTTATCAGTGTTGGCAATCTTGTAGTGATTCCTGGAGTCATGGGAGAAGAGAAGAGTTGACATTTTGCAGGCTGTCTAACTGTTCTTTTAGAGGCACAATCGTTTTGTAGGCCTGAAGCCTACAGAAGAATCTCAATATATGCTTTTGAATAATACACTGACCAACAAACTGGTACGTGACTATGGCTTGTCAGCAATTTCTGGGCTCTTTTTTGCAAGTCTTCTCACGTACAAGGGCTGCTGTGGCCCTGGTGGAAGTGGGAATTGAACTGATTGCGCAGCCAGTGTCTGTGTGAAACCAGTGCTCTTCATAGCGGTCAGATACTGTCTATCACTGAACTGTGACACCATGTGGAAATTCTTTGCTAGTAAAGAGGAGAAAACACAAGCTGAGTAGTACTGGACATTGTAAGCATGCCCCTGCCGCTTTCCTTCCCTCCCTCCCATGAAACAGCAGAGATGGTAAGAGTTACAGTGGAACCAACAGATAAAGGTCAGCTGTTTTTGCCTGATTTTTTTTTTTTTGATTATTGCTTAGTAGTTCAGAATTTTGCTGAAGAGTGAAAGTAGGTTTTGATTTTTAACCCGTGGAGAGGCATTTTAATATAAACTACAACCGCTTTCTAGTGCTGTGCAGATGTATGGTGTTAAGCAAGGTGATTTGTTGTCTGCCTGTGAGGAATAGCTAGGCACCTAGTGCTGCCTGTATTTGAAATTTGAGAGAAGACAGTGGATTTCAGAGAGAGAGACTCTGGTTTCTTCTTCATGTGTTCTGTCCCAGTCTGTCTGGCTGTTATAGCTTCAATCACTGTAATCAAGCTGTCTACAACTATATCACTTCTTGCATTTTTCTGTGCATTTCTTTTTTTCTCCAAATTCTCTTCCACTCCTCTAAACCGTATAGAATGTTTCTACTCTTACATTTTTTTTTTCTCCTCGCATGCAGTATTCTGCTCCTTTCCTCCTCCTCATTTTTTTTTTTTTTTTTTAACTTCCTCCTCAGTCTTTTTGTTGGAGGTGTATTTTAAGGTTCTTAGCAAGTCTGAACTGTTTTGCTTTTAAAGCAATCATTTTGTATGAAGAAGAGTTTATAATTATGCAGTACTCACTTTTATCCCTAAGCTTTGGGATATTTGATTTGATGAATGCAGTGACTCTGTGGCATTGGTCATGCTCCTTAGGAGCTTACAGGTGTCAGCTCTTTAGTTAAGTGTAAGCTCTTTAGTTAAGTGAACAATTTCAAGAATACCAGCTTGTTTGCAATATCTTGACTAGGAGTTAACTTGCTTAAGGATGTGCTGTCATTTGGGGGAATTGTGACCAGAACTTAGCAGAAATGGTTAATGTAGGAGGGGAAGAGGATTTTTTCCAGCACTGAATCTAAATGCTTTTCCTGGTAATGAGAGGCAAATGAGGTTTGAGTTGGGTATTCAACCAGGGAGAGGCTCTTTCTCCTATCTCCTGCTCTATACTGGTGTCTAAGCACCATTTGCATTCCCAGTGTGGGCCTGAAGCTTGTTTCCAGTTTGCTAAATGTGGAGTACTGAGCACAGATCTTCATGAAAAAGAGCCACACAGTCTCTTAAGCTGTTGCAGAATTTAAAACAAACAAACCTACCACCTGTACTGACAAAAGAATAGGAAGCAGGCAAGTGGTAGAGAAAAGGTACAAGTGTCCTTAGTCTCAAATCTGCTATGTGTCTGCAGGTGTGCTTACATGAAGGAACAGTGAGATGCATGCAGATGTGGAGAGGAATGAGATGTACATATGGTTTCACTGGCTGGAAGCTCAGGTTGACAGGGCTCAGCATGTACTTCTAGGACACTGTCAGCAGGAGGAGGCTAGGGCTGAGAAGTGTAACCAGGCTTTGTCTGTTGAGAGCAAACTTGGGTAAGTCCTCCTTGGTGGTGGAACAGACTTTGGGCTGGATTGCTTCCTGCCCGGTGTTTGCAGTGCAGAGGGTTAGGGTTAGGTCCTGCTTCATGTGCTGTATAGCGAGGTGGAAGTCAGCTCCTATTCTGCTTGGAGCAACCCATTTTTAGTTGAAATTGTTGTTCTAAATAAGCAATATAGAAATATGGAATTAAAAATACATGCTCAGGTCTGGTCAGCAGCTACTGCAGATTAACGATTCAGCTTTGTTTCAGGGAGAGAGCTGACTTCTTAATTCAATTTTATACACTGCTTGGATCTAGGTAAGTTACTGAGTTGAACTCATATTTAATAGACATTGTGAATTCTGTCTGTTTTGGAACTGGAAACTGAGTGTTGAGGTTATTGACCTTGAAGTTCATGTCTCTGAAATTTGAAACAGACTTGTATTACTGAGGGAGTGAGGAATTTCTTGTATGACAGCTCGTAATGTAGTTGCTCTGTTTTCAATATTTATTGATCCTGGAGTGTCTACCACCAATCACATCTCTGACTGTAGAACTGGGGACCCACTTCAGGACTTGAGAGAGCCTTTCAGATACAAAAAAAGGCTTTGTTTTCTCTTACCAAGGAATACAATGACTCTTCTTAAACTGACTTTATATAAACTGACGGGGATTAAGTTGACAATGGAGAGCCAACCTTATTTATCTTTGGTTGTGTTCTAAAACAGCCCCAACTACTACAACAGCCTTCTGCTATTTATTTAGGCCTGCTAGAAGTGCAGGAAATGGTGAAGGGGAGGTGCTTACATTTCCAACTGGCAACTGCCTCAATACTTAAGGTGCTCTACGTTTTTTTGTTTATTAGTAGTGCTATCTGTGTGGAGGATCAAGCAAATACATGTTTCACTAGGCTCCCACTAGAAGTGTAATAAGAAGAAACTGATGTAGTACAAAGAAACAAGACCAGCCTGGATAGCTTGTGTAGCTGATAGGAAGTTTCTTCATGTGTCATGATAAAGCAGAGCATTTGACAAAAAGGTTTCCCTGATGTAGGAAAAGGCTCGAATTTGCTTCACTGCAAGCCTAACCAGTAAGAGGTAAAGCCTGCTGCTGCTGATTAATTAGCAGTTGAAGGCAGCGTTTTGATTCAGCTGGCAGCACAGCAGAATTAAACAGAACTTTTTGAAAGCAAAACCAAGTAGCTGGGTCGGTTAGTTGGAGGGGAAGCAATGCACTTGCAATCGTCAGAAATAAGGCTGTTTTCCTGTGTAGTCAGCTCGGGAGGAGATGAAGAGAAGTTTCCTTCTCTGAACAATCTCCCAGAAAAATCAACAGATGGTTTGCTGTTCTCTGGAGGAATGCTCATCCCATGTAATGCAGGGAGATCTGTGTCTGAATTTAAGTCCTTCAAAGAAATACATGTAATTTCTCTGTTCTCAGTGGCACAGTTCAACGTGCCTGTTAGATGTCTTTTGGAGAAGTGTTCTGCAGAGGTGTGACCAGGGCAAGGTTCTCTGGCTTTTTGTTGTTGTTGTTGGCTTCTAGGCCAGAGAGAAGGATTTTGAAATAATAAAACTGCAAGATGGTAAGAGCCTACCTAAAATCATCAGTTGTTTTGTAGGGGAAAAATAAAAAAGAGAGACCTATCCAAACTTCGAATGGGAGAATTTAGGGAAAATGAATTTAAGCTTGGTTTGAGTTTTAAGCTGGTAGGCTTGGATTAAGGAAAACGTCCCAATTCCCGATTGCTAGGGCCCTTGCATCTCTTGCCTTCCTCTGTAAAAGCTGACAATGCAGTTAAAATTGCTGAGAAATTTCACCTAAGGGGTTACTTTGTTACTGTAGAACTTAAGATACTAGTAACACTTCAGACAGATTTCTGTGACACATCAGTTGCGGCTTGCAGGAACTTGCTCTGAGACCTTGGATGGAATAAACAGTGTGTGCACTGGAGTAAGCCTCTGTCGCCCGGTTGTCTGCAAGTTCTGGCAGCCTTGAAGGGACTACAGCTATGTGTTTCTGTGAAGGGTCATAAAGGATCTACTACAATATTCAGGGCAGTAACAAATCTGCAAAAAGGATCTGTGGCTCCTGAGTTCAGCGTAGCTTGTGTGTCAGACTCATGGCACGTAGTCAGTGTTAAGAGCTGTGTAGGCATAAGCTTGGCAAGTGTGTCACATTGCTGACTGGGACAGAAGCTATTCTTGAAGGGGCTATCGAGGCAGAAAATTGGGATTGAGCTACAACCTAGTTGGATGCGTAGTTTTGCTTGAGTTGCTCTTGGTCATTTCCTAGTGGCTCTTTCAGTCTAGCAGAATGTGTGTTTTTGGAATATCTTTATGGAATATGTAAGAACTATAAGAACGTCTATAACAGATCAGACCTAAGGTCCGTCTAGCCCTCTTTCCTCCATCAGTGGAAACAGGTGGATGCCTGTGGAAGAATACAAGAACAGAGCAAGCATGTGTAATACTCTCCTGGAGTATCCTTTTGAATAGGAGCAATTTGTTGCTCAGGAATTTTTAGTCTAAGTGTTTTCTATTTGTTAAACCTCAGTCCAGTCTCCATTAAAATCATGCTGTGTGTACTAGAAGCTTGTCTTGTTGCTAGGAATAATATGGGCAAGCTTGTACATTGTGTGAGTAATCATATTTAGTGTTGATCTTGGCTGCTGCACACTAGCTCTCCAGCTTTTATACTTTGTGCTGGAGGAGGTAAAATTTTCTGAGAAGAGCTGCTTAATACAATGCTTTGGTGCAAGAGCAAATGGCTAGAACTAGTCATAACTGCAGTTAGGAGCAGCATTAGGAGGCTTCTGACAGCGTAGTGAAGTCTAGTAGGAAGGAAGGGAACGCAATAGGGGCAATCTGTAACTCAAGTGCTATATGAAAAACATTTTGTAAGTTGCTCATGTATTAGCACCCTTGACTGATCTTGATTACCCAAGAAATCTCTTCCAGCCAAGTGCTTCTGGTGTGGGAGGACAGTCTGAGAGCAAATGAGCCCTCCTGAATGAGAGTAGACTGCAGCATGGAAAGTTCGAACAATCCGTTTCTGGATGTGAGAAATGATGGGTGGTGAAAAGGTGTCAGGTGATGGTGATTCTCCATCTGTATGTGGCCTGCTGCTGTCTGAACACTACTGGCTTCCAGAGGAAACGTTTGCTTTGTGTCCTCTGACCTTCCTGGTGAAGTTGTCATAAAGGTGGTAAAGAGTCTCTGCTGCGTGGCTCTGAGCTCAGAGGTGGCCTTTTCTCCAGTGTCTGCTCTTTTTCTGGGAGTGTGAGCAAGGAGTGGGTTCAGTTGTTTGGAATTTCATTTCTGCCTGTTGTGGTCTGAGTAGTGACAGTGAAACTAGGGGAAAAAAGAGTAGCAGATACTGTTCCTGCTTTCAGAAGGCAGCTTCCAAGGACATGAGCTGCCTGCATGTTCTGGATGGAATCAAATCAGCATGTATTTTTTACCAAATGTGAAGTCTAAAAACTGTCAATGGCAACTTCTAAACTTCTTTCTAAGGAAAAAAAGGTTCCTTCTGTTCTGTGTTCAGCTGTAGAACGTTGGGTGGTGGTGGTGGTATCTAGGTTAACAGTAATTAAAGAGTATTTTTTGTAAAAAGTCATCATAAGTTTGGGCCAGTAAAGATCATCTCACAATTGTGTCTTGGCGTGCTTCATAGAAAGGTCACAAGTATATACGTGTTTGAAAGTTCGTGAGATTTCTACTTACAGAAATTAAACAGGATTGTGAATGCTGTGCATGGGGACAGCTCTTAATGCAGGTTCCTCACTCTTGTCACGCCTTTGTTAATTAGTACATCTGCCTTTTAATTAGACAAGCAATCATATAGTCTTCTCTGCAGTCATGAAGACTGGGAGAATCAGCTGATTTATGCTAAAAATTTAGGGAGGGTAAAAATAATTCATCACGCATTCACAACTGGATTCCTTCAAATTGAGAACAAGTTTTACGAATATAGCATTTCTTTTGAGTTAAGATTTGCATCCTACTTTCTGCAATTAATGATGTGTGTTTGTGCCTCAAGCTCAGAGTTGTAAGCTTTGGATTTCTATAGGCATTCAACCTGTCCTACCAGCTTCACCTGTCAAGTGTAAGGAAAATTCATAGAGGGGATGTTCAGGCAGCTGAATAAACTGGTTTCTGGCTTTTAATTACACACCTGGTTTAACATGATTAGGTTCTTCTAATCAAAAACAATTACAAATTCCCGTGTCATATCAAACACACCAAAAGTGGAGTTTACGTAGCCTATGCCAGTGAATGCTTTCGGAATGTACCTGAATGCTTTGGGATTTTATGCATCACATGAACAAACGGGTAGAATGAGTCACTGACTTTCAAGTAAAATTTCCCGATAATATATTTTTTTAATACTTGGATCGTCAGGGAATGCTATTGGCCTACCTGCCCAGTTACTGAAAGGCAAAATCAAATGAGACACTGAATTAGCAATTTTTATGAGGAAGTAATTTAACCATGGAAGACTTCTTGTAGGCTGTTAATAAGCAAACAAAATTTTATTACAAAACAGGGGTTGTACAAAGAATGGACTTGACAGCTACCATGAGTAAGTCCTCTGTATCTAAGCAAGGTGGAACAATGCATCCTTGAAGGTGGTCAGTGAAGCAAGGTGAGCAGCGGTACGATAGCAGGCTGCTGGGTTTCACTGGGATGGAGTGAGTTCTCTTCACAGCAGCCTGCATGGTGCTGTGCTTGACACTCGCCACCAAGACGGTGCTGGTAGCAAATGGATGCTTCAGCGGTTGCTGAGCAGTGCTTGCACAGTGCCCAGGTCTTCCCTGTTCCCCAGTCTGCCCCACACTGAGGGCAGGAGCCTGGAACAGGGCACAGCTGGGAGAGCTGACTCGAGCTGACTGAAGAGATGCTCCATAACAGGCAACATTATGCTCTGCAGTAAAACCACGGAGGAGTTTTTCCAAAGTTGCTGTTGCTCAGGGACTGGCTGGGTGTCAGTCTGCTGGTGGTAGGTGATTGCTTCTGCATCGCTTAATGGGGAAAGTTTCAGTGTTTTTTTTTGTTTTTTTTTTCCTTCACTTACTAACCTGTCTTTATCTTAACTCATGAGTTTTTTCACTTCTGTCCTCTGGTTCTCTTCCCCCATCTCACCTGAGATGAGTGAGCAGGCAGCTAGGTGATGCTTGGCTGCCTGCTGGGGTTAACCTACCACACAAACTAAGCTGTGTCAGATAAATTCAAGGTAGTCTGTATTGAAAAGAGAATAATTTAATTCACTTAAATTTTATTGACACGGTCTTGTATTGCAAAGGCAAACAATATGGAAAACTTGCCATTATAAAATCAATAGCTTGTCATCTGAAAGTGCCTCGTGCAACATGAGTCGTTGGTTTTAAACAGTATTCCTCAAATATGGATTTTGTGAGCGAGTGAAAGGGCAATTATGGAAGTAAGATTTTTTTTCTTACTTTAAGAGATGGAAAGTCTGTACAAGGTAAATCAATGATACAAAAAATACTCTGGAGTGTTTCTTTCAGCTCCTTAATGTAGTAGGCGGGTACTTGGTGAAATGGAATGAAGATCACAAATCTGAAAATAATCAGGAATGTTTCAGTTCCATGTCTGGTAAATCATACGTCTCTTGTGTCATTTAAGAAAACTCATCAACCAAAGCTTTAATAGTATATAGTAGTATCTACTACTTTGATATGAATGTGCTCATTTTTAGGATTGGTTACAATGAGTTTAGAGAAGGATGTGATTTTTCTAAGCCTTCTGTGGTACAATATCTTTCCCGTATCTTTAGAAGTATCTAGAGCGTGATTGTCTGAGACAGGATGTTATGCCAAGTGGACTCAGGGCCTGAACTATTGGAAAGATTTTAAATAAACTATTTTGTAACTTCTGGCGCATCGGGGTTTTGGTTTTGAGCTGACTTTTTCATCACTTGAAGAATAGAGGCCTCAGAGTCTTTGGTTCTCGTACAGCGGCTATAGATATTTTCCCAGATGAGTATTTTCCTTCAAGTCTGAAGATTAAACCTTATTTTCCAAACTTTTCTTTTTTTGTTAGTAGGTCATTCAGCCTTCACAACTTCTGCCATTGGCATTCAGCCTAAGTTTTTCAGATGGTGATCCAGCTGTCTGCTATGATCTTATTAGTGAGTGTTTTGAAGGGTAAATCCCAAACTGTGTTTAGAAAAAGCTTGAAAAAAATTATAGTTGGAGGCTGCTGTTGAGAAGACACGCCAGGTCTAAACCAGTGTGATTTAGACATGGCGTACTGTGATCAAATGCTTGTGTTGACGTAAGTCAGTTGTGTTCTACAAACAAGTACGTTTTGATGGCATTAGAGGTGTGGGTGCTGGCAACAGGTGTCTCTGCAAGTTGCATGGCTTGTGTTTGATAGAACGGTAGCAGCTTTGTAAATGGGGTAAATTCTGTTCAACTTCCATTGGAAACAACACTTAGTGCAACACGGTTGTCTCCCATGTGTTTTATATGCTTAATACATTTAAGATTAATACTCCTAAATGTTTTTTTTTCCTCTGGAAGTTGTTCAGAGCATCATGCCCTGGAATCGAGAACAGCTGTGTCTGAGAGCCGTGTTTCTCATTGTATAGAAGATATGTTCCGCTTCACCTTACGTCTTCTTTGCTGCAGAAAGGAGTTTGTGCTATCTGTTAGTGCTGTAAAAGGTGGCTGGCTGGTTTGGTTAAACATTTGTCCTTCAAGCATGAGATGAGAAACTAACTGTGGAATTCAAGCTTGGATTTTTGAGACCCTTATACATGCAAGGGGAAAACTAGGTATTTGTCAGAAAAATAACTGATTTTTCCCCCAGTACAGCTGAATTCTCTGAGCACATGGCTGGCATTTTCAGTCATACAGATAGGTAACAGGGAAAACCAAGTGTGATCTTTGAAGGTGAGATAAATACTTGGAAGCGATATTTCAAAATCATGCACGGAATATTCTTATTATTGTGCCCGGTGCTTAAAGCTGTAAGGTGTATTAATGCGTAACACTTGACAAGAGTGAGCTGAACTGCAGTGCTCAACTGAGGGAAAAATTGAATCAGCAAACTGGTTTGGAGAATTGTAATGCTAGATATATTCCGAGCCGTCCAGCCTCCCTGCTTTCAAAGAATTCCTTCACATTGATTTTCAAGTGCTTGTCAGTCTCTGTTCCCATAAAGTATTGGAAGCTGCACTGGAGTAGGGAAGTGTTTTTAACTTACTGAGATTAATGCCCTGAGTTTCTGCTCTGATGTTAGGAAAGTGATGTACGAGTTATTTAAGGATGTAGCCCTGAATTTCTTACTGAATCAGGAATGACCTGATTTATTCTGCATTGCTTAAATGCTTGTGAATGCAGTATTAAATACATATCAGCGATATTTTTGTGAATACTTACTGTCCGTAGAAATAGTTTCCATGAGTAAAAGAAACGAAATCAAGTGCTGCAGTTCTGTTTAGGTGGTAAGACTGGCTTGAGAATTTTTGGAGGCCCTGGAATAATTTTTGTTCATTTCCTCGGGACTTCACATTTGCAAAACTGAGCATGTTTGGATGTCTTCCTGAGTCACTACTTGCCTAATTCAAGATGCACAAGCAGATTACTTTCTCTGGTGTGTTATTAAGCTTTGCAATTAACACATTTTGCAGTCCATATTGGCAGCTTTGTTGCTGTTCCTTAGCTTTGTATAGCCCATGGCCTTTATTTCTGAAAATTTGTTTGTTGATTCAGCTATTGTGGGTTTTTTTTTTTGGTTAAAAAACAAACAAACAAAAAAACCCACCTTTTATGATTTACAAATACTAGATGTATGAGTAACCTAAAAAGAAAACCCTCAGCGGTTAGAATTTGGAACCAGGTCCCCTACTTAGAAGTGGTGTGATTTTCGTAAGTGGTGAGTGTTGTGAAACATTTAGGTTCTCTAAGTTACAAAATAAAGGGATAAAAAGATAATGGATGAACGTGGACAAAAATGGATTTGACATATTACGTATTCCTTATTTGATGCAATAAAACACAAAGCTTGTCCAGTTTCCTGGATTACAGTAATAAGGAAGTATATATCGGAACACATCAGAAACTTTCTCCTGGGGAACCATTTCTGTCAAAAGATGCCACTGTGATTTGGGCGAATTGCTCTGCAGGAAGCCCATCAAATCCTGCTTGGCTGGCAGGTGGCCCACAGACAGCAGCCGCTCACAGACAGCTGCTCTGGGGAGCCTGTCCATCAGCTGAAGGAAAGAGTTGTGTTGGTTTCTTAAAGTAGAGTCAGACCAATTTCATGGAGCAGGACTTCTCTTAGTTTGCTGTGATTTAGATGTGAGAAGAGGATGTGGCGGGGGGGAGAGGTTTGGATGTGCATTCTTTGCAGGATGGAATTTCTGCTCTACAGCAAGATCTGGTGTGGACTGAAGGAGGATGCTGAAGGGCTACGTGAACAGATGGGGATGGGCCGTGCTGTACCAGTCTGGGAAAATGATTAATCAATGCTAGAGGGATTTATTCAAGTATCTAGTTCTTTAGCCTTCTGTTTCCTTGCTCATGAGTTCTGTAAGAGAATGTTCTAAATGTTATGCTGACTCAGGATCCTGATGGTTTTGAGAGTAATCAAAACACTTTGCTGTTTTTTAGCTGAATCTCGTTCTAAATGGCAGTGAAGAGAACAAATGTTCTGGCCATGGTACTGATTGCAAGACACCTAAATATGGTTCAGAATTTAATGAAAGGAACTTGGGGCAGTGATACTGAGGAACAATGCATGATAAGCGAGGGAGATAGATTGCTCTTCCTTGGCTGTAGGACTGACTAGGCCATCCCCACTCTTCCACCCCAGCCCTGCTTCCAGCTTCTCAATGACACACCAGCAGGGCCCAGGCATGGGACCTACATCGGGCCCTGTGGAAGGAGGTCTGGAATGGTGCTGGGAGAACATTACCTCATGGTCCTGGACCCCAACGCTGCACATCTCAAACTCAGTGATATCCCGAAGCTCAAGAACACCCCCAGAACTGGGCTGCCCCTTCCAGCGTGGCCTCAGCTGTGGGGCTCTGCTGTGCCCTGCTGGAGTTGGGACTGGAACCTGTCTGAGCCTGGAGTGGGCCCTGGGGAGGAAGGGCTGAGAAGATGCTGGGGAAAAGAACACTCTGTGGCCCCCACCCCAAATGCTGCCCACCTCAGGAAAGTCAGAGAAGAATGAAGCCAACAAATGTGTGTTGTGTCATAGAATCATAACTTATTTATTGCAATGGCCGTTGGGCCTCGCTCCTGGGACCAGTTCCCATGCTGGCTCTGGGGTGCTGGTCAGTGGGGGAGTGGCTTCTGGCCTGCGCCTGCTCCTGCTGCTGCACTGCTGGGGAATGCCACAGGGATCCTGATGCCCCCTGGCTGGAGTTCATGCTGCCGCTCTCGGCTCCTGCTGATGCAGCAGGGACCACAGAGTCTTGGGATGGCCCCAGGCCCTGCTGGCCGGCACCCCTGGGGCTGGCGAGCTTCAAGGTGCTGCGGGAGGCTGTAAGGGGAGGCAGAAAGGTCAGCAGGAACGACCTCCAGCCCTGAGGCAGGACAGGCTGCCACTCCTCCTGAGCCAGGAAGGCTCTAGCAAGGCTGCTCTGACCGAGCACTCGCTGCTGGGCCTTGCCTGGCCCTGGCCCAGTGGCACATGGCTCTCTGTCTATTACCGGTGCCCACGCCAGCACAGGTGCTGCACTCCCATGTGCCTGTGCCGATGATGCTTGAGTAGGAGCAGCACCAGTGTGTTCCTTCTGCAGCACAAGAGCTGCACAGAAACAGCTGCCAGGGCCTGGGGAAACCAACAGGTTGTGGCTGTGAGGACAAAGTGAGCCAAGCCAGGAAGTGCCTGGCATGGCTCTGGTGCTCAGTCCTTGCTCCCTCAGCCTGCGATGAGGCTGAGATCCCACGTGGAGCCCCAGAGGGCTGCTGAGGTAGCTCACCCTCCCAGATTCACATGCTCTCTTCCCTGTGGGCAGAGGCACTCGCTGACATCGCAGCGCCCATGCCTTTCTCCCAGCGCCGCATATGCATCATTGTCTTCCCACGTTGATCCTCTGCCAGAGAAGGGAGAGAATGAGATGAGCCCCTGCTCTCCCCGGAGTAAGGCTGACCCAGGGCATCCCCGCTTTTCCACCTGATCCCATTGGCAGCTTCTCCATGAGGCTGAGGCTGATGTTTATGGACAGCAGAGGGCCAGGCCTGCCGGGGCAGTCCCAGGATGGGCACAGCTCTTGCAGCCTCATGTCTTGAGAGCCGGCAAAAGGACACCAACCTGGCTGGGACTCGAATCCCCATGATGTCCATGTCTAATAGAAATGCTCCCCTGTCTCTACAGAAGGGGCAGCAGAAGCAGGTGATGCCGGCACGGAGGGCCAGTCCCTGCAGCAGAAACATAAGCAGCGTGAGCGGGACCTGGCACTGCTGAGCACCTGCCATGCCCACAGGACAAGGGGAAGGCTCCTACCTGGATGCACACCCGGTGAAACCAGGCATGTTTGCATGCCGGGCACACCATGGTGTTAAAGGACTTGCTGTCCCCCACTGGCTCCATGCATATAGCGCAGGTGGTGTCCTGCGCTGGAAGTACCTCCACCGCCTGCTGAGGGCGGTGCTCCCTGCAGAAGGACCTGGGGGAAGGTGGGAGGGATGGGTGAGGTGAGAAGAGCTGTGAGGAGCGTGGAGGAACAGGAAGGAGTCCCAGGCCTCTGCTCTGGCTCCAGCTGACTGCTGGGAAGCGTCATAGTGGGTTCCTCCTTCCTTCGCTGGTGCTGACAGCAGAGGGTTGGAGGCCTGGCAGCCCTTACCTGTGTTCCCCAAAGTATTGGGTGACACATTCACCCCTTAGAGCGCAGGGCAGATGAAAGCTGCGCTCACAGCTGGTTTCTGCACAATCGATGGAGGCCCCCCTCTCACTGCAAATGAAGCAGCACTGAAAAGAGTAGAGCAACATGCATGAGTGCAGGCTCAGGGCCTCTGCGGTTGGCCCCACGCCTCTGAGCAGGGCACAAGATGTGGGCACAGCTGGGTCACACTCTGCAGAGCTGCCTCGTGGACAGGGCTTGTCTGCTAGAGCAGGAATTTCCCTTGAGCTGGTTGGAAAGGCCAGGAGTGCTTTCTTGGGACCAGGCTAAGTTCGCCAAATGTCTCCTGGCACAAACCTTCCTGTTACAGTCACGTCCTCACCTTCTGTGTTGCCTGCACAATTGTGTTTATGATATCTTCAAAGCGAAACTTTACAGTTCTGTTTTCTATTGTAGCTCGTTGTAGAAGGCCAGTGGAAAATGCCTTTCCAAGAGAAAAGACCAGGATCTCATTAGGACACAAAGGAAGGAGCCATTGCTTGGAGGAAGGTGGAAGGAGCTATGGGGAACTCACTGCGCAGAACGTGTGTACGTGGATCCCAGAGCTTAGACACTGAGGCCCATAGATGTCTGACTCAGGATCTCCCTGGCCACATATCCTGCATACTGTAGAGGAGAGAGCAAATGCCAGCGGCAGTGAGCACCCTCTGAGGCCAGGTGTCCCTGAGGGCTGCCCCTGAGGCCTGCTCTGTGCTGGCTGAGGGGCTGGGCTGGAGGCTGAGGAGGGAAAGGGGGCATTGCAGGCCCAGCGGTGCCAGCAGGGAACCAGCAGCCCAACCAGGGCTCCCTGGTCAAGGAGCAAGCAGCTCTGCCCACGGTGGTTGGGGAGCTCCCATCGCCCCTCTCGGCCGCAGGTAGAGCCCCAGCACCCTCTGCCCAGCAGCAGGGAGCTGTGTGTGGGGACACAGTGCTCTTACTCCAATCTGAATCAAAGTCCTCCTGCATCCTTGCAAATACAATGCGTGTTGACATTGAGTACTTGTGGAGTCTTTGTTTGGGCAGCACTGGGCTTTCTCCTCCACAAGCTGTTGTGGCAGCCCTGAGGGAAAAGCAAGATGAGGGTGAGTTTGCAGCTCAGGCTCCTGAGGGGTGGGCCCCCTCCTCCCTTGGGAGCCTCAGGAGCCCCTTCCTCCCTGCCTGCTCCGCCCCCCACCAAGTTGCACTGCTGCACAGCCTGAGCCTGGCAGCCTTTGCTCTGCTCCTGGCCCTGTGGGTCACAGTGGCCACTCCCTGCCACCCATTCTGACGGTCACAGTGGGGTGAGGTCATGGGTGCTTGACACCCCTTCAGGAGGGCAGTGGCTCTAGCAGCCAGCGCACAGTGAGGTGCCCAGTGATGTCCATGCAACAGGGAGGAAGGATGGCCTCACTCCACCTGCTGGTAATGCTCCTGGCGCCGGAGGCAGGAGCAGAGCTGTCCCTTGGCCAGGACTGCTGCCCTGGGGTCGCTAGGCCACAGCTGTCCAACCTTTTGTCTTGCCTGGGCTGCACTGAGTCAAGAGGAATTGTCTTGGTCCACATACAAAATATAAAATATAGTTAATGCATGTAACTAACAAAACGTATTTTTTTATATTTGTTATTAAAANGTACAAATAATCTGCTCGTTTGTACAGGCGTACTGCTGAATAGCTGCGTCTCCTTATCTCAGTGTAGCTTCCCAAGGTACTTTCAGTAGTTTTCATTCTCTCATGCTTAAAATGTCACAGATGATGGTGATATTTCTGTGAATTAAGAAAACTTTCTATTCTAAGATCAAAGTTTGTAATTTACTGAATATTACTTTATCATGAGCCTTTTCAGAAGTCGTCCAAATGTTCTTTCCAAAGAGTTATTGGCAGACTGGAACTTTTATGTTACCATAGTTAACATTGACACAGCAGGTCAAATCATAATCTCACTCTTTAATATTTTTGAAGTGTTAGCACTTTGAAATGACAATGTTATCTAGAAATCTTATGTAATAAAGACCTTAATACTGTTAGGGGAAATTGAAACCATTTATGGGAAATAATTTCTAGCTTGGATTTGACAGTATATGTGAATAAGACCGCAAGCAGTTGGTCTGACACTGGCATAATGGGATTCTGATGCATTTTTTAGGTCAGAGAGTGGGAATATGGAGATTCTTATGTTTCTGTGATGTATTGAATAATTTCAGCCATTTTCTGAGCAATTCCATGGGATGAAGTTATAGAATGTATTGAATATTTTTGAGGCTGAATGGAGATATGCTGCTCTGGTCCAACTGGATGAACTAAGCTGTAGTGGAAAAAGAGGATACTAAGATGAATCAGAGAATTGTAGAATCATAGAATGGCCTGGGTTGGAAGGGACCCCAACAATCATCAAGTTCCAAGCCCTATGCTGCAAGCAGGGCTGCCAACCTCCAGATCTGGTGCTAGATCAGGTTGCCCAGGGCCCCATCCAGCCTGGCCTTGAGCACCTCCAGGGATAGGGCATCCACAACCTCTCTGGGCAACCTGTGCCAGCACCTCACCACTATCTCAGTGAAAAACTTCCCCATGACATCTAATCTAAACCTTCCCTCCTTTAGCCTAAAACTCCTTGTCCTATCACTTTCTACCTGTGTAAAAAGTTGGTTTCCCTCCTGTTTATAATCTCCATTTAAAAATTGGAAGGCTGCAGTGAGGTGTCCCCCTAGCCGCCTTCTCTTCTCCAGGCTGAACAAGCCCAGTTCCCTCAGCCTGTCTCCATAAGAGGGGTGCTCCAGCACTCTGATCATCTTTGTGGCCCTCCTCGGGACCCTCTCCGAAAGCTCCAAATCTTTCCTGTATTGGGGGCCCCAGGCCTGGACACAGCACTCCAGATGGGGCCTCATGAGGGCAAAGCAGAGAGGGATAGACCCCTCCCTGACCCTGCTGGCCACCCCTCTTCTGATGGAGCCCAGGATACCATTGGCCTTCTGAGCTGCAAGAGCACGCTGCTGGCTCGTGTTGTTTTTCATCCACCGTTACCCCTAGGTCCTTCTCAGCAGGGCTCTTCTCAAGGATCTCTTCTCCTAGTCTATATACATATCTGGGATTATTCCGACCCAAGTGCAAGACCTTGCACTTTGCTGTGTTGAACCTCATTAGGTTCACACGGGCCCACCTTTCGAGTTTATCAAGGTCCCTCTGGATGGCATCCCTTCTTTCTGTTGTGTCACCACACCACTCAGCTTGGTGTCATCAGCAAACTTGCTGAGGGTGCACTCAATCCCATCGTCGATGTCGTTGATGAAGATGTTAAAGAGCAGCGGTCTCAAGACAGGCCCCTGGGGGACACCGGTCGTTACCGGCCTCCACCTGGACATAGAGCATTTGCCATATTCCTCTGGCTGCGGCCTTCCAACCAATCCCTTATCCACCGAATAGTCCACCCCTCAAATCCACATCTCTCCAATTTGGAGATAAGGATGTAGTGGAGGACCATGCGAAAGGCCTTGCACAAGTCCAGGTAGATGGCATCAGTCGCCTTCCCTTTGTCCACCAATGCCATCACTCCATTGTAGAAGGCCACCAGATTGGTCAGGCACAACCTTCCCTTGGTGAAGCCGTGCTGTCTGTCTCAGATCACCTGCTCATCACTCATGTGCCTTAATGTGTCTTCTAGGAGGATCTGTTCCATGATCTTCCCAGGCACAGAGGTGAGGCTCACCGGCCTGTAGTTCCTCGGGTCGTCCTTCCTCCCTTTCTTATAAATTGGAGTGACGTTTTCCTTTTTCCAGTAACCCAGGACTTCACCTGAGAACCACAACTTTTCAAATATGATGGAGAGTGGCTCAGCAACATCAGCCAGTTCCTGTAGACTTGTACACATTGAGCCTCGTGAGATAGTCTTGGACTTTCTCTGCCCTTACAGTGGGGGGGTGTTGCTCTCCTAGTTCCCACCTAGAGGTTCAGGGATGTGAGAAACATGAGAATCCTGGTTGCCAGCGAAGACTGAGGCAAAGAACTCATTAAGCACTTCAGCCTTCTCCGTATCTGTTGTAGCCAGTTCTCCTTTCTCATTTACCTAAGGATGAATGTCTGATTGCAACTCTATACATCCCATTTGAAAATCTGCAGGTGAAGTAATTCTGTCAACTGAAAATGGAGTGGCAAATTATATCAAAAAATGGATGGGTTTTCTGGCAATCTTGAGATCTATTCTCAAATTCCTTTATCAAAGTGGAAAGCGAGGCTGCATGTTTTTCGCTATTCACAAGACTGTATTTAGGCATTGTATCAAAATGCATACATTTATTTGTATAACTTGAGTTAGCACTGCACTGTGTCCTCCCCACATCCTGGGTTCAGCTCAGACCGTGTTAAATAGCGCACTGATGGTTTGGTTGTTGCTGAGTGGTGGATGCGAGCCTGGGGCTGGGCCGGTCTGCTCAGCTATGAAGAGCTGGTGGCAGGAGGGGACAGGCCGCATGCAGCCTGTGGGACATGGGTTGGACATGCCTGTACTATGCCAGCCTTCATACTTCCTAAATTTTGAGAGCCTGCCTGTCTGACCTAAGTGATCTGTTTACGGGAAGTCAGTAATGTTGTAGATCATGTTTTCAACTCAAATTTTAAAAAGCTGCCTGAAGTGACATTATTTACACCAGTGTAATCTGTTGATAGAGTTGGAACTTTTAAGTTCCTGGTGCAGCCCTTTGCTTCAGAAGGTGCCAGAGCATGCTGTTGTCCTTGATGTGAGATGGCTCGTGTTTCCTTTAGTGCTAGAGAAAGAGAATATCTTCCAATGAGCACAACACTCCTTCCCTTTTCCTCTTCATCTCTTCTTTAATGTTAGTCACCTCTCTGCTGCTTGGCTTTTCCTGTTTGTCTGCTCCAATTCCTTACCCGAGTCTATATTTTACTACCCTGGTTTCTTCTAATACTTACTGCTTTGAGGTTCTCTGCCTAAGCTAGTTTTTCCTCTCTCTCCATAGCCATTTTTAAAACCTTTCTTAGGCAGTCCCTATTTTTCCACTTGGTGCTCCTTGTCTGAACTGAGCTGTCTTTTCTCTTAATCACAGCATGAAAGCTGCTGCTTCTGTATGTGATCCCAGTGTTTCCCCAACTGTTTCAACCAGCTCTCCCCTACATAGTAGCTCATCTTGTCTTTGTTGCCCTCCTTCTGCTTCATTAAGCCATTTGGTCTGTCTTCCTTCCCATCCTACTCGGTTGTTTCCCACCAGATTGCTGATGCCAACCCCATGTCTCAGTGTACACACACTTTTCCTGGCTGGTTTTTAAGTTGTCTTGCCTCCCTTCTTCCATTTCTCCTTCATGATCAAGCACTCTCCTGCCTCTGTGCATTCCCCTTTTTCCCCTAGGTGATCTGTCACCCTCTCAGTATTTGTATTTCTTCTTCCACCATTATGGACATTGGTGGAGAAATAATTGCGGGTGCTGGAAATATAAACTCAAAGTTTCTGTGGGGCTCCTACCTCGATCCAGCAGGAGCTGTATTTACAGGGAAAATAGCCCTGAGCTGAAGAACTTTGGTTTGTTTTGTAGAAATGGTTCATGGTTGGTCCTGTCATGTGTGAGAGGCTGGAGCACGCATCTGAAATCATTGGGGATTTTAGAAAAAATGTTTTCTCTGTATTTGTGAATACGTATGTTGCAGCAGGGAGAAATACGTTACAAACTGTTGGTTTCAGTGTGAACAGTTAGCTTGGTGGAGACGTCAGACTCAGTCCTCTCTTTCTTAAAATGGAGAATTGACAGCAAATATTGACAGGAATAGGTGCTCCCAAGCTCCCTGTTAGATCTGTGCGTAGTAACAACTAAGGATGTTTTATGCTGGGGGAGTGACCTACTTGTACAGGTGATTGAAAGCCGCAATGGTAATTTTTGGGATGGGAAGGAGTTACTTAGATTACATCTTACTGTATCTTTTTATTAAGGGAATGCATAAAGCAAAGTCAGTTGAGGGCTGAATATCAAGATAGTAAAGCAGTATGTTAGAGTGGTTTTTCTGATGAATTAGCAGCAGTTCTCTTCTAAATGTAGTTTACGTGTTGATCATATGGAATGCCCAAATACCCTGTGAGAATTACCATCATATTCATGGGAGGAAGACTGTGAAGCAAAATATTCCTTTAATTTGTCTGTTCTGAGAAAGCGTGTGTTGGAATTCTAGAAATGCAATATATAGTGTAACCTCAAATGATATTCACAAAGCTACTTGAAATAGGCTGCTGCTTTTCACTGTCATCCTTAAGTAGGACATATGGCACCTAAATACTCATGGAAATGTAAGTGCAAGGAGCAAAAACTAGGCTGTTATCCAAAGCCAGCTGAAGCTGATTAAGAGCCTTCTTTTGGCTACCGAGGGCTCTGGCTTAGGCTTCTGGTAAGCTGTGAGTCAGTCTCAGGTGTTCAGACAGATTTTTTTGGTTTGTCAGGTCTGTGGATTTTTCTTTGTTTCAGGTTTGTTGGGCTTGGAGTGACTGCTATGCAGCAGTATAGGAAATGCTCTAGCCCCTGTATGAACTGAGGTGTTACTTATTTTCAGTATGTAGTTCTACAAATAGCAACTGCGTAACGCTCCACAACTTAACTAGTTAATCACCGGATTATGTATCGTTCTGTTTTTATGGCTTGATGCTATATTATGTTCATCACAGATGTGACTAAAAGTGATGTACCTATTCCTATAAGAGGTGCTTACAGCTAAGAATAGAGAAGAGGCAAGAAAAAATATCTTAACTTTGCATAGTTTTCAGTTCTTTGACTAGCTTTAGTGCGTACCTCTGTCCAGTCCTGTTAGGTATTTTCAAATAGTGAAACAGAAGAGAGGAATACTTTTTCCAAATAGAAAATATCTGTAGAATTGCAAATATAGGTAAGTCAGAGGTGATGGTCTGCCTGATTCACATGATTGCTATATTTTGTTTGCATGCTTATCTTCTATTTTAAAAATAAAATGTTTACATCTTATCATAATGTTTTTTTTAGGGCAGTCCAAGCTGTTAGTTCTTTCACTTTAATTCCACCCAGCATGTTGCCCTGCTTAATCTTGCAGCTTGGCCTGAATTTTTTATAAATACACATGGTTATTAGCTGTCTGTGTGCTGTCTCCACTTCAAGGTGAAGAGAGTTGGGAGGTCACCTCTTAGAGCTGGATCAAGATTTTGTTCAAAGCAATAATATAGTTTGTTCTCACTTCTAACTGAGCTAGATGCCTATGTACTATTCACTAACGAAGTTTTCTACAGTACGAAAAAGGCTGAGAAACTCTTCCTAGCATTCTATAAAACATCATGAAAGTAGTTTTTAGCGCTAGAGCATTGAAGTGTTTGCATCGTTTTGAGGAGATGAATTAGAACTTGTTTTAATTCCTTTCTTTTTTATTTGGCATGTAGGTTCCAGCAAGATGTGGGGTGACAGTCCGAGACAGCCTAAAGAAAGCTCTGATGATGAGAGGTCTTATTCCAGAATGCTGTGCTGTTTACAGAATACAAGATGGGTATGGTTTGTGTGGTGGTTTTTGCTCTTAAAATTTCTTCTTGAAGTTTCCTCGCATGGCCAATTCTATCCAGGAGTCTCAAAGTTGTTTTCAGAATCTGGAATGATATGGTACTTTACTTTAAAATAATTTGTGCCTTCTGAACATGTCTAAAAATGATTTAATCTCTTCAAGAGCAGGTGTAATACAGAGTAATATGTCCTTATAGACTGGCAGAACTCTAATCAAATTCATGCTGAATAAGTTTTGTTGAGGTTTTGGATTTTTTGACCTGGTTATATGTAATCTCAACAGAACGTAGAGTTTCCATGAAAAAATTTACGTTGATTTTCCAACTGTAAAAGGTTGGTAGATAATTTTACTATGCAAAATTAGCAATCTCTTTGGAACAGGTCATTTCATGCACACCTTATTTGATCGGAAAGATATATGTCACCTTGGAATCAGGGAGTAAGCCACTTTTGAATGTGCTTGGAAAATAAGTGAATTTCTTTTATGATCTTTGTCCAGGGAAGATATGGTTTCCTTGGTATGTGCTGAGCTTCGTGTCTTGCCTTTAAAGTTTCCTGCAGGTAGAGACTGGGTAGGAAACTTAGACAGACCTGCAAGGAGTTGTGCACTGTTGCTAATGACAGGCTTATTTACACTTCAGAGAGAAGAAGCCAATTGGCTGGGACACTGACATTTCCTGGCTCACGGGAGAGGAGCTGCATGTGGAAGTCTTGGAGAATGTGCCACTCACAACACACAATTTTGTACGTACCATTTCTTTATGAAATGTTGAGTCAGGTTAAGTCAACATTGCCCTTTCAAATACAAATTGATGATTTTGAATAATGTTTTGTATCTGTGGGATGTGGTGGGGTTTGCAGAAGTAGTTTTTAATCACAGTAGCTTAGTTACAATTGTAGTTGAAATAAATGATGTTAAAGGGTACTTGATCTCCTTTAAAACTTTCACATTTGGATGGAATATACCCTCTAAAATGTACAAAAGTAGTGGTTTTAAATCAGCACTGCATTGCAGAGCTGCAATAATAATCTACTATTTTTGTATTGCTGTATCTATAAAATGTATTCTGGGCCTCCCTGCTGACTCTGCAGCAGCAATTAACTAATGAACTAACTATTCCCAGAGTGGTGCTGACATCATCAGTGATGCTAGTGCACAAATATGTTTTGACCTGATAAGGCACCAAGTAAATGGAAGCTGCTAAACAGAGTCCATCTACACCATTTCAGCTCCATACAAAATATTGGAAAAAATATTTTTCACATTGAGAAGGAAGACCTTTTATTTAAATAAATAAATGAATAAACAAAACTGTTTGCAAACGTCTTAAACTATTTACTGAAACAAGCTAGTTTGGCTTTGGCTAGCTAGATAAAAGTATAGAAGGCTTAACATTTGTAAAATTGTGATTTTTACATGTAGTAGTACAACTAGGATATGTATTTTTCTTAACATATTGCTAAATTTGAAAATGAAACTAAAGATTTTTTCCCCTACAGTATGGGGGTACTCTGTTCACTCTCTTACAGTTTTAAATGGTTTCTTGTTGAAAACATTTGTGTATTCCCAGTCCTTTGAGCATTAGATGGAAATGTCATTTGGTTCCTGGAAAAGTTAGAAGATGATCTTTCAGCAGTTTTTGTTGTTATAGCTTGTATCCAATTAAATTCTGAATGTTTGTCTCTAGCATGGTAATGCACTGTTTTGCTTCAGATTTGTTACTGTTTTTCTTGCTGCTAATGAAGTATTAATTCCAAGAACAATTTCAATGCATGAAGACAATTTCAAAAAAGAGAGAATTTTTTTTTGTAAATCTGTTCAATACATAAAATTGTAGTTCCACCTTCAAAAAAGAGGTCTGTAAATGTATTTGAAGGAGGTAAAAGAAATAGCCTATTTTAGGCTTACAGAAGGATTTTATTTAATTATCATTCTTTTTGACAACGTAGGTACGAAAAACATTCTTCACGTTAGCGTTCTGCGACTTTTGTCGAAAGCTGCTTTTCCAGGGATTCCGATGCCAGACATGTGGCTACAAATTTCACCAGCGCTGCAGTACAGAAGTGCCACTGATGTGTGTTAACTATGACCAACTTGAGTAAGTGATCATAGTTTGTTTTAAAGTTGAGCCTTTTATTAAGCTTGTAGCTCTCAGTGATTTCTTACGTTAAATCTGTAATTCAGGAAGTCAGAGGAGGCGCCTGAAAAAATATAGGAGCTCGACTGTTCTTGTGAGACTGCTTAATTCATATTCTGTCTCAGCTGGTTCAGACAAGCAGTTCATATTTTTTTTTTTTGCTGGACTATGAAATGCTTTCTTTGAAGCATGAATAGAGTGGCTGAGCACTTGACCGTCTGGGACAGACTTCTCATTGTTCACAGATGTCATTCTTTATCAAAACTGGTTCTTTATTATGTGATGGCTAGGGCCTTGTTTAAATGTTTAGATGCGGGTTTATTTTCTTAAGCCTGAAAAAAATGTTGAGAGACGTGAGTTTAATGTGATCAAATTGCTGTTGAAAATAAATTCGTATGCAAGTTTGCCTAAGTAACAAGCATAAAAAAGAACATGCCCCAAACATTCATGTGTTCTTGAATTTAATTATTGATTTGTGTAAGCCTTTGACACAGGTTAAGCTTAATAGCAGAGAGTATTAAGTTTTTTAAATAGATTTTCATATAAGGAGTCACTTAAAATGCTAGTTTTTCCCTCAAAAGTGTATTTATAGAATCATAGAATGGTTCAGGTTGGAAGGGACCTTACAGATCATCTTGTTCCAACCCCCCTGCCATGGGCAAGGACACCTCCCACCAGACCAGGTTGCCCAAAGCCCCATCCAGCCTGGCCTTGAACACTTCCAGGGAGGGGGCATCCACAACTTCTCTGGGCAACCTGTTCCAGTGTCTCACCACCCTCACAGTGAAGAGTTTCCTCCTTATATCTAGTCTAAATCCACCCTCTTTCAGCCTGTAGCCATTACCCCTTGTCCTGTCACTACCTATCCTGGTAAGAAGTCTTTCCCCAGCTTTCCTGTAGGCCCCCTCCAGGTACTGGAAGACTGCTATAAGGTCCCCCCACAGCCTTCTCTTCTCCAGGCTGAACAGCCCCAACTCTCTCAGCCTGTCCTCATAGGGTCCCCAGAACTGGACACAGCACTCCAGGTGAGGTCTCACGAAAGCAGAGTAGAGGGGCAGAATCACCTCCCTCGACCTGCTGGCCACACTTCTCTTGATGCAGCCCAGGATGCGGTTGGTCTTCTGGGCTGCAAGTGCACACTGCCGGCTCATGTTGAGTTTCTCATCAACAGACACCCCCAAGTCCCTCTCCTCAGGGCTACTCGCAAGACATTCTCCGCCCAGCCTGTATGTGTGCTTGGGATTGCTCCGACCCAGGTGCGGGACCTTGCACTTGGCTTTGTTGAA
>WBMW01001003.1:1351695-1394769 GCA_013396635.1 Penelope pileata
CCTCCTTGTATTCCTCCCAGCTAACCCGTTCTAGCTTCCACTCCTGTAGACTTTCATTTTGTGCCTTAGAAGGCTCAGGATCTCCTTATTCATCCACAGAGGCCTCCTGGCATTCTTGCCTGCCTTCCTCTTTTTTGGGATGCACTGCTCCTGGGCTTGGAGGAGATGGCCCTTGAATACCAACCAGCCTTCTTGGGCCCCTCTTCCCTCCAGGGCTTTGTCCCATGACACCCTGCCAAGCAGATCCCCGAAGAGGTCAAAGTCTGCTCTCTTGAAGTCCAGGGTAGTGAGTCTGCTGCGCACCCTCTTAGCTGCCCTCAGGATCTCAAACTCTGTCATTTCATGATCACTGCAGCCAAGGCTTAGATGTGGTCAAGGCTTATGGATAATGTAGTTTATCCATACATAACATCTGATTTTTTGGTGTTTGATTTTGGCACTGTATCAGTGCAAGCATTCAAACAAGATTCTGTTCTCAGTGGATTTCTGTAAGTTGCATATTCTTGAGGAACGAGACGTTTAAAATTTTAAGTAAAAGATTAAAAACTTACTTCCTGAAAAATTATATTTAAGGAATGATCTTTTGATCCTTTTCCAAGTAAATAATACTTTTTAAAAATCTTTCAGGTTAATGTGTCAGTGTAGTCTTTATTTTTAAAATTTAGAAATTTAAATTTTTAAAATTTAGAATTTAATTAGTGCTGGATTTTTTTTTCCCAGTCTTTGAGTGTTGTGAAACTTCTGGATTTGGCACAAGTTAGGTTGGTTTTGTTTTGTTTTTTTGCCTCACAGTTTGCTGTTTGTCTCCAAGTTCTTTGAACATCACCCCATACCGCAGGAGGAGACCTCCTTAGGAGAGACCACCCCGGCATCTGGATCGTACCCCTCAGTGCCCCCCTCAGATTCTGTTGGGTATGACCTTATTCCTGCTGTTTAATAACGTAACATTTCAGTACTGTATGCTTAGAAACTTTCAAAATACTGCTCTGCAGCCCTCTACGTTTTTGTAATCTGGCTTGTCATGCAAGTACATCAACCTATGCTTAACTTCAAAGAAGTGAATGATTTCATTCACTTGAATGACATATATTAACCATGAACCTAAATTAAGCATGTGCTTAAGTGTCTGTAGAATTGGGGGCTTACCTGTTAAACAGATTTCTTCTCTGTGGTAGCTTAGACCTGGTCTAAACCGGAAAGATTTTGTTCTTAAAATCTATGCAAACGAAAACACTATCCTTACAGATTTGTTTAGTTTGTGATATCAAATTATGATTTATTTGCCTTGAAGTGACGTACCTCTGTTTCAGAATAAGCCACAGCACTACAAGATCGGTGTGCATAGATACAGGTCGAGGTTCTTTTTTGATACTACTTTAGTAGCTTTTTCACGTACACATTGCTTTAGTATCATCCGGGCCAGATGTCCTCCTGTTTAGATGTTGGGATGTACCAAGAGCATCTGTTTGCAGATCCGGGTTTTCTAAAGTTAGACTCCTAAAATTGACCATGGTCTCCATCCCCTGTATTTCCAAGAAAGATTCCGGATCTTTTCTCTGTGAAGAGATGATGGTTCATGTTTAGATTGTAATCCTAGTAGCTAAGAGATCATTGACAACCAGCACTAGAGAGCAGAACAGATCTCCAGGAAAGAGCAATTAAAGGATGTATATCGAAGCCAAGAATCCTGATGCAAATTTATTAAAACGCCAAAGACAAAAGCCTTCAGGAAAGTGCTCCTAGGACATGTGTGTACTGTGTGGAGATGAACTGACTTTAGCAGAGAAGTTGTCGTGGAATACTAAGCGTTGTGCCCGACTAAAGCAGAAACACAGCTGGAAGCTGCACAGGCACCTGTGGACACTGATTGGAAGAAAAATTCCCTGAAGAGCTGAGACTATTTTACAAAAGCTCGATTATGATACCTCTCGGGAAATAGATTGACAGTGCTGCAGAAGGAACTTCTCTTGGTAAGTACAAAGAAAGACAATATTCTTATTCGTACTAATTTGTGCAGGTTCAGAAAAATTTTGGAATTGCCTCTTCCATATAGCGGATATTCCTTTATATACTGCAGATGTTAGTACAGCAGATTGTGGGCAAGCCTGCTGAGGTGGTCTTGTAAGCTAAGCATGCTCTGGCACTGTCGCTATAGATCTGAAATTAAAACCAAGCCAGAACTGTTAATCTGTGAAGAAGATTGCTCATTCCTGAAGTTAAACACCTATATAGCACCGATGGCACCATATAGCACCAATCCTAATACTTTTATATGTACTAAATTTTCCTACTTTTCAGTTGCCTCTGCCCTCACAGTCATGATTTCTTACCAGTTCACGAGGACACAGCAGGATGAATTATTTTAATTGATACATGCAGTAATTCAGAGGGTCTTAGTTTTGTGAAATGAAAACTGAAAGGAAAAACTACGAAACAAAAGCTGGTTAATGCCTTAAGATTTTTAAGTGTTGTTGGTTTTATATGTGTGAAGTTAAATGTACTTGCCAGTTTAGGTTATAGAGCTTTTTCTAGGTGTTGCATCTGCAAATAGTTGTGGTTGCAGGAGCTGTGAAAGGTTTCTAGTTTCATACCTTTCTGCGTTTTTCCCTTGCTGTACACTTCATTGGTTTTTTTTTGTTTTTTTTTTTAAAAAGGGCAGCATGCCTTCAAAATTTTGTTTATTTTGAAAATGATTTATGATTATGAGCTGATGTTAATAAATAGTATGCATGTAACAGAGGCATGCAATTTTCCCCAAACATCTGTGTTGATACTGTTTCCTTTCCAGAAACAGCTCAGACACTATTGTGTGAGCTCATAGCACTGTCCACGTATTTCTCCAGTTATCTTTTTTCCTTTCTTTAATAATGCTTTTCTGCTTTTTCAAGACATCATTGTGGATATATTAATTTCAGTGATTATTTTTAAGAGTAAAAAGAATGCTGGCCTTCTTTACAAAATCATATACTTAGGCATGGTTTTGTTAAAGGGTGCTGCTACAATATGGGGCAGCAGCCCAACTGGAATCACAAAGTCTGACATTTGAGGTTGTCTTCACTGAGAAGAGAGTAAAGGAATGGTATTATTCAGAGTTGGGTGATGGGATTGAAAATGTGAAAAATTAGCGCTTTATTAACACTATTACTAGTTTAATAACTGCTCCTTTAATTTCTCTGTTCTCCTAGCATCTTGCATGGCACAGCCCACAGAGGAAGGGATGTTACTAATTCTTTGGTAAACCTGAGGAAAGAGAAGGCAAACATCCTTCTTCATCTTTAGCCTTGTGAAGGGATTCCAGCAGCAGGCAAGGTGTCCAAAGAAAGGAAGAGTTCGTGTTGCAAGACAAGCTCAAGAGCAAAGTGTGTATGACATGCTGAGAAATGGTCAAGGGATCAAATGGAGAAGTTGCAAAGAGAAAGGGACATAAAGGAAAAGAACGTTGGACGTGGTGCAAAAGCTGATAAACATGCTGGAGAACTTTGTTGCACCTTGCTCATGTGTGACATCGTAAATCAGTCCAGTCCTGTAGCCTTCCATTCTTCCAACTGTAAGCAATAGGCAGTTCCTCCAGATGTTCCACCCCAAGATAAGGGAGCACATGCGAGTTTTGCTTGCACATTTCTGAACCCCTTGTAAAAATGTGTCCAGCCTCCACATTAGATCTTCTGTCCCATTTTAGTTCTTTCAGTTTGCACTATTATGTTGTGCTAAGGCAGTCATTTTAGTTATAATCTGGACTTAACTGGAAAGAACTATTGAAGTGTAGGTGTCCCTGATAATAGACATTCGTAATAAAATTGAAGTACGCAAACTATATAATACATTGTATTCATTTCATTCATCGAAGTATTATAAGATTTCTTCTGCATCTGTGCTCGTAACACGTGAGCACTGAGTTTCTCTGAACCAAGTTCACCTGATCTTACAGATACATGAAAAGGAAAGAGATTAGCTATTCCAAATATTCCAAAGCTGTTTTTTTCTGCTTCGGTCTATTCTCTCAGATGTTGTGATGTTGGGCAAAACTCAGCAAACCCATGAGGCAGATATTATGGCAGGGTAAGTAACCTGTGGAATGGGTGGTAGGGGGGCACATGGTCAGACTTGAGTAGCACAGAGCCTGGCTGGACTTGGTAAAAGCTGGAAGTCTCTGCTTTGCTTGAAGTAGGATGCTGCTAGTAATCAGTTTGCAAAGTCTTTGCTCCTTGAGAAACAACATTTCCTGCTTAATATTCTACATTCAAAGAAGGAAGAGGGGACTGCCTGGTTCACCATTCTTGGAAGCTTCCCAGCTCCTGCCTTAAAGCAGGCTCTAACCTATGATTAAACACCTCTGCTTTCCTTTCTGTCTTCCAAATGTTCACTGATCATTCTGCCTTAGCTGAAGATATTTAAATGTCTAGAAAAGCTTCTGAAAAGCCAACAAAGCAAAGACACATTCTTACAATGTTGCATCTAGTACTACTGCACCATTTTGATCTATTTCATTGCATAAAACAGTGATGAACTTTTGCCCTAAAAGTTCTGTCACCAGCCTTTTTCTAAGTCCCTCCATGTAAATGTTAGCAAACTTCCTGTGATGTCAAATGCGGTATGCTGTGATGATGAGCAGAAAAGGCCTGGTGTCAGAATCCTTAGACAGTTAATCTTTGTTCTGTACAACAAGTGAGAAAACCTGTTGGTCCCCAAAACTTGACTTGCAAAAGCATGATAGTGACCTGAGACCTGGTTTGGATGACTACTGACAGCTGTGAGGGTCCTCTTGATAGTCCCTTGTACATGAAGCTGTCAGAGGTTTTACAAAACCATTGCAAAGCTCTGGTCGGGACTCAGAGACAAGTATGAGTGAGTACTGTTGTGATGCTTGTATTTTACACCTACAAACCAACGTGCCTGAAAACAAGTTACTGTGATATAAGGAAGTGCACTCATCCATAGGAAGCCTTGACTGTTGGGGCTGAATAGTTTTTAGTACAGCTAAAATATCATTTTATCCCATATCCTTAAGTCCATAAAAACTGTTTGAAAATGAAAGTACATGGTGCTCCTCATTAACATCAGTAACAAAAAACAAAGCCAGTTGTACTGTGATGCAAATGCAAAGGCAGTCTCAAATGTGTTTTGGCTTGTAATAGGTTCTGATAAGTTTGCAGTCTGTTAGGTGAACAGTATGTGCTGAGGCCTGTGGCTAAACTGAGATGCACTTATCCAGGCTTTTTTTCTATTTTTCTTTCTTTAAAAAAAAAAGAAAAAAAAAATCCCATTCCAGTAGCAATGCTGTCATTCCAAAATGGGAATTGTATATACACTATAACTGAAATTGTGTTAATGTGAATTTTCGGTTTAGGTCTTTGCCTAACTACAGCAAAACAAAAATTCAAACAAAGATCTCTTTTGAGAAAAATCTTTCCTGAGTAGACCAGCTCTTAAATATCTGAAAAGTCACACTGATGAGTTAAAGGTGATTGAGGATAATTTGTATTAAATTTTTCTTTTGTATTCATAAAGAGAACTAGCTTGTAGTTGTATCCTTGCAAGTTCTAAGATACACACTGAATGCTGTATATGATACTATACAAGTTTGTTACATGTGGAGTAGCACATGCGGGCAGCTCTGAGTTACCCTCCTTTTACCAGTGGACCCAATTTTGCAGGGTAGTGAGTCTGTGGACACATTGGCATTTTCTATCATTGACAAAGGGTGAAAAACTAAACCCATCTGTAGTTAGTACCCAAGTTAGGTAATTTCGACTTGCTTTTATCTGCTGACAAAACGTCTTTGTTCCCTCTTGATAAAAGGAGGGGGAACAATATGCTTATCCCAAATCCATGGCCTAAGGAAAAAGTATGTTGTTATACTGCCAAGAAAGGTTATAGTTTATTTTTTAAAATCTAGATTTGATAACTCTTATCAGCTTGTTGCCTGGGAAGCTGAGAATCATTTGTTAAAGGAGTGCCCACACTTAGGAGGCTGAAGAAAGCCTCTAGTAAGTCAGAATATTGACCTCACTTGTGGGTCTCTTCTAGGAAGAAGGTTGGCTGCTAGTTTTTTACAAAGGCCACAGGAGCAACAGAAACTCAGATCCTTGTGTTTAAACTTCTCTGCTTCTCTAAGCTCTAGCCTGCTTACATACATACCACAGTACACTCCTTTGCAGAACTGTGGTCTGGTTCTTCTGGGTTTTTTTCAGCAGTTTGTTTCCTGGCACTTACTCCTTCAGCACAGCCTGCAGACCTGGTATCATAACTAGCCTGGAACCCTCTTTCAAGTTGGTGTGTCTCCTGTAGTATAGATGCAGAACAAAATACAGCCTTTGCTGCAGAGGCTGCTGGTGATCCCTGCTGAGCTTGTAGCTTAGTAGGCCACCCTTGCTAGCAAACCTCTTGTGTCTTTCTCTTCACTAGTTACTTTTTTCAAGCAAGGTTCATGTTTAGCAAAAAAAAAAACGTTTTTATGAGTGTCCCAAGAGCACCCATTGATGAAATCACGATTGTATAGGTAAAGCACATGACTAACTCTGGATTCTTTGGTGTCTATCCTCCCGATAATAGTAGAGCCACAAAAGAGAGCTCTTTATCAGGCTGTAGGTTTTTTCCTAAAGATCTGACCTGCCCCCAGAATTCCATGAGCAGAAAAAGCTATTCAATTTGTTTTTAAAACATGTTGCAACCTAGCATGCTATCTGTGCTAGCAACATGGTAGGTTTGATGACCTGTGACCAGAAATACAGGAGTATTTGCAGATTCCTTTAGTAGATGACCATAATTGAAACATTTCTGCAATTGGGTTTTCTCTCCCTTAGCTTGCTCACAATCACAGCAACTCTAATTACTTTTGTTCTAGTAGTGTGGCAGAGTGTAAATGTGCTCTCATGGTCAACCCTAATGCAATGATCTGGTGTTTGTTGTTACACATTTCCCTTGATTTCACTATTTCAGACTCCTCAGGAAGTTTGAGCAAGAGTTAGCTGTCCTGGCAATGGCAGTAGTAGCCTGGCTGAGACGATTTTTATTCTTTTCTGAAATCTTTCTATGCCCCATCTGACACAGTAATGTAAGAGTTTGGTGTCTTGGAATGTCAGCCATATCCTGCACCTGCATCTGCAGTGTCCCGTCTCCTGATGTGGGTTCTAGTTGCATAATTTCCTCGCAAAAATGTTTGGGAATTCAAAACTTCCTCATCTATAACAGAAAACATTTTTCTCAGCTGACTTCTGAGCATCCTCAGAAATACTGAGCTATTGAGAACACTTTCTCAGAGATTTGTCAATTGGCAGTTTCAGTTGCTTCCCATTGTCTTTGCAATACTTACATTCTGTTATGTGACGTTAGGTGATTACTTCTTAAAAAAAAATCATTTTAAATCTAGGCTAAATCCCTTTCCAATTCTTCCCTCTCTCCCATTCCACAGACATAATCTATGTGTTTTATTGTAAGGCTGCTGTGCTGTTATCTGAATTCATTGGCAAGTGCTCTGTTTCCCCGTTCTTGATTGTGAGACTGTTGGCCAGGAAGGAAGAGATGACAGGCGCTGAGGGTACTGGTAGCACTGAGTTCAGAGAGCAGTGCCAAACCGAATAAGGTCTGTAATGGCAGATAGGGTAATAGTCTCCTATAAAGACCTATTCCTGAATAAGCATTAGAGCTGCTGTTGAAAATGTTAGTTGCCCCCAAAGATCTTTGGAGAGGCCAGGGAGCGTTTACTTACACCAGGACCTATTGCAGCTGCAGGCTGCTGTGTGGTCTATTTCTGAAGCTTCTCCCTGGGGGCATTGCCTTTGTGGGCATGGTAACCCATGAGTAATTTAATAGCTGAAGGACTCTAATTCTCTGTTAGGAGACGTGTTTTGTGTATGTTTTAAAACCTTGCTGTCAGCTATCAAATATATTTTAAGCATGGTTGTCTTTGAAGAAGGTGACAAACATTTCTTGTTGAACTTGTATCCATTGATTTGAATTGTTGGACCTTGACTTGACCTTGACTTGAGTAGGAGATAAATGCCTATTTATTCTGCTTTACCAAAGTAGCAGAATAACCAAATTAGTGGCATTTTACCTTCTTATGAACAAAAACCCAAGTAATTTATGTTTTGTCTTTTAAAAATGTGATTAATAACACTATAAAGTAAATACTTTCATCTACATCTATGACTGGTAGCAATTGCATTACTTCAGAAAATATGTCTGTGTAGTCTGAACAATTCTCTTTCAAGTCAAATCTCTTGCATTGCCTAACTGTAGTGCTGAAAATAATGTTTGGAATGTTTCACTATCCAAAGTTATTTCCTAAAAGCTGAGGTTAACTGATGATATATTTATTTTTAATATCAGTTATTATATTGGCCATAATATTTATTTATCAATCAAGTATTTAATTTTCAGTCTTACTTCATTACACATAATCTCATCCATACAATTTTTGTGACGTCTTTTGCCCGTAATATTGGTGTGAGATGTTAAACGTTTTTAGTTCTCAATAGGATGCCATTATAAAGAACACATTGCATTAACTCTGAAGTGAAGAAACTGCAGAGTCTCAATAGCTGCAGTGCATGTTGAGCTACATGAATTGTTTTTCGGTCAGGATTTAGTATTACTAGTTAGATATGGCGTTCGGATAGGTTGGTTAGGATTTGTTTTGTTTTTTAAACTCAGAACACTTCACAGCCATGTAATTAGATAGTCTGTGTATCAGAGAGTTGTTGCAATTGATCCTAGGGGAGTAGAGAACATTCATTATAAATTGTTTTTATGCAGGCCTTTAGACCAGCTGTTTTTTGTGTATGTATTATTATAGTTGAAAAGGATGTACCACACCCACTATGCAGCATTTGAAGCCATTTGTAGACCTAAATCCTCTTTTTCCTTGACTTTGTTTCTCAGACCACCAATTCTCCCTAGTCCTTCTCCTTCAAAATCCATTCCAATCCCACAGCCCTTCCGACCAGCAGATGAAGACCATCGGAATCAGTTTGGGCAACGCGACCGATCCTCTTCAGCTCCCAATGTTCACATCAATACAATCGAGCCAGTCAATATTGATGTAAGTATTAATAACATTTGGATCAGAAACAGCAGATTTGGTGTTTCCCTTATGAATATCAAGGTGTTACGTTCATCATGTGCACACACGAGCACTGTATTTCTATGCTAGTCTTTGGTCTGTCAGAATCCTCATAGATTCCAAGAAAGAAGCTTTTGTATTGGGAGCTATAAGAATACGAATAACTCCTTCTTGGCAAGCAAAAGCTGCCTTTGGAAAGTTTAGTCCTTTAGTTTTCAAAAAGCATTTTACCACAAAACACTGCTCTCTTTTTTGTGATTAGTCCTAAGGCTCATGCTGCTAGCTGTACAACATTAGGAACATAAAGGCCAGCAACCACCATTGCAAACCATTGTGTGCATTAAGCGTATTTCTTTGTGTGCAAGATACTTTCATTTTGGGTTTTTTTTTTTTTAACGTTCACAATTCAAGTGATATTCCTGGCATTGCAGGATCTTAAATTGTTGCAGTTGTCTGAGTTCAGATTTGCTGAGTGTTGCTTAGCATTTCAGGAGCCCAGTATCTTTTAGTGTAAGCATTCTTTTGGAGTGCTCAGAAACTACTGCATTTAACTTGTTTTCCGCATTTTTGAAATTTCTGGATGCTGAACTGGAATACTTAATAACTGTAGTTGATAATAAGCATAAGGCCAACTGGAGTCTTTCAGACTGTTGGTCACAAGAGCCTCTAATTTTACAAATGTGTACAGCTTACATTGTTCCCTTGAGTTCACACTTTAGAAATTCATCTTTTGTCAGGTGAACAGTCTTGAAGTCTGCCTGGACACTGAGGCACAAAACCTGTTTTACATGTGGGCTGAGTGAAAGGTGAAATGTTAGCTGGGTATTAGGAAAGCAATAGACATTTGCATACGATATATGGCAGTGGTGCAGCTGAGAGGCAGGAGCAGTGCTTTTCAGCAGCAGTGCAAATATGTAAAGCAGCAAACTAATTATGTAACCATAAAAAAAAAAAGAGAAAGAAAGAAAAAAGAGCATAATGATGAAAGTGGTCCTAAGGAGGGAAACTACTAGAATTATCTTGTGTTAAGAAAATCATTGATGTAGGTTACTTATAGTCTGGGTATGTTGTAAAAGATACATGGTTAACAGTAGATTGCAGGTGAAGGAAATCTTTTGCAGTTAGTCATTTCTGGAAAGAGCAGAGTGCGTTGGGTATGCAAATGAGGTGCTCTGTAACAAGCATGAAGCAGAACTCGTTTGACTGACTTAGTTCAGTACAGGAAATTGGTGTCCCAGCTTCTGATAAGACAGTTCAAATAATTTGTGACATGAACACCGTAACCAGAACGTTTGATTCGATATTTCTTTGTGCATTTTGGCAACTGCATGTTGAAATCAATATTTTTGCGTCAGCATTGATTGTGGGGGATATGCATTTCAGCTTACTCCTGGGAGATGCTGTTTTAAAGCAAATCGTTTTGAAAAGTTTCATGGTTGTTACAAAAAATTCTTTGGAGTCACTGCTATTAATAAACCGGAATAGGAAAGAACTTCTGTTTCATGGCCAGCATATAGGGTCACAGATTCTCAATTCGATTACTTTCAATTGATTTGGGAATGTAAGTGAGAATATTTATATACAATTCTATTTTTTTTTTTTAATTTATAGGACTTGATTAGAGACCAGAGTGTACGAGGAGAGGGAGGTAAGTAGTGTTTAAAACTAGCTACTGTGCTATACTTAATTATACAATTCCTCTGTCTTTTCCCTTTGTTCTACTTCCGTCTATAAAACACAGGCACAAAGAAAGATATGACTAGAATTAAAAAATGAATTTGCATTTGCTTGTCCATGAAATTAGTATTTGTCTGACAAAGGTTTGAGTCATTTGCCAGTCATTCTGGGAGTGGGGGAGACAGAAGGAGAAATGGTTTTGAAGTGTTGTCTAGTGTTAAAATTAACCTGCACTCTTTTTTTTTCTCTTTCACACACACATGCACGCACACACACAGTCAGTCACTCTCATGGCTGCACACAGATATGCTACAACTTCCCAGCTCTCAAAGATTTTTATGCCTGTTGTTACCTTTCCACCTGTGGAAACAACAGGGGTTTTCTTTGAAAAGATTATCAGCACAATAGATGGACTTTCCATATGAACTGCTGCATCCTAAAGCAGCACGATGTGCTCCCGTTCTTCTCCCCCTCTACCCCTGCTGAAGATGCTGCTTTGCTGTACTGCATGCCTGTGCTAATCTTGGAACCAAGTTGTTAGGACCTTAAGTTACAGACACGTCTCTTACTTACTTTGGTAACACACAGCCTTAATTTACAATTAAGCTAGAACTAGTGCCAGGAGATAGATTTATTGTTCTTCACATAAGCTGCACAAGCCTTTTAAGTTACTTTTCTTGCTGGCTGTCAAGGTCCTGAGAGGGCTTCTTGTATGCTGTATTTATTCCTATGAAAATACTACTAATATAATAGTAAGTAGGATAGACATGGGGCAGTTTTTCCAACTCCACATTATTGACACAGCTGCCTACTACTAACTGTAGCTTGTTTTGGCCATCAGAAAGTTCCGAATTACCTCAGTGCCCTCCACCTCCATCTCCGAGGTTTTGCACCGTGGGCTGTCACTAACATTGTTTCTCCCACCTAAGCCTGCTTGTTGGTAGCATGGTACCTACCTACTGCTTTGTGGTCGAGGGAGCTGTTTTTTCTTATGCCAGCAATAGTAGACATTTTAAAAAGAAATTTCCTCTAATCCTGCAAGCAAACTGATTTTAGCTATTTTTGTATGTCTTGATAGGTGTGGCTCTCCACAGTTTTGCCCATTTTGTCCAACATTTAAATGTTGTGCTATCATGTTGGTTTTAACTTTTGATCATAAACTGTCTGCTTGGCATCTGAAAATAATTGGCAATTCCCATTCCTACAATGGTGTTTTTAGTAACTGACATTTTTGTCCTTCAAAGTACAGAAGCAATCTATGAATAGGAGTCAAAGCATCCTAGTTATTTCCCATGACTTCTTTCATTTCTTCTATGTGTCTGTCTTTCTGTCTCTGCCTGCCCGTCTCTTTCTCTCTAACAGCCCCTTTGAACCAGCTGATGCGCTGTCTTCGGAAATACCAATCCCGGACTCCCAGTCCCCTCCTTCATTCTGTCCCCAGTGAAATAGTGTTTGATTTTGAGCCTGGCCCAGTGTTCAGAGGTAGTTGGGCTCTTCTTTCTTGTTTTCACCCAAACAAAATAAGTAAAACCACAGATGCTGTTTGTGCCTCACCCTCACACCGTGTGTATGTAAGTGTGTGAGTTTATCAAAACACCTCTGTTTTTTGCTTGGCCTGGCTGGAATGCTTTGAATGTGCTTTCCACACATACTCACTTTCACCTTTACACGCTTGAAAATGACTATAAATAAAGTCTGACTTAAATCTTCTAAAGCAAGGAATTTCATAGTTGAGGTATTTATATGGACCTTGACGTAATTTTTCTCAACAGAGGTCCTTGGATTGCATTGCAGTGATTTTAAAGAGAAAATGATGTCCTTAACTTAGAATTTCCTTGATTGTTCAGTTTAAGTCAGTTTAGTGCTTTAGCAGTTTTCTGTATTTAATAATGTTTATTTTGAAAAGTAATCTAGGAAATCAAATGTAAATTACAAACATTTCCATTGATATCTTGTCAGGTCTTAAGCTTTGCAAGTAATGTGTCATGTCAACTTTCAAGAAATAATGTATTTTGAGAATGTTTTGTTGATACTACATTGGGGACCTTATGATTCAGGCTACATAGTTTTTATTACATATATTTCCAATGGAACAATACTTGCTTGTGTCCTTAACTGTAAAATAATACTCTTCCATTTTCACACATCACTGACTCTTGAGTAATTCAGGCCTAAAGCTGTCAATGGATCTGTTTTAATGCACAAAATCCACAAACACTCTGTGAGATTTCTTATGCTGGAGAAACCAACTATTAAGTAATAGCATGAAATAAAAATATTTGCGTCTATATGTATACATGTGGAAATGACTAGTCAAATGCATGTGGTGTGGTTTTCAAGTGCTACCATTTTGGCTGTTTCAAAGACTTTCGTTGCAAGAGCAGTACACCATATGAACTTGTAAAATCATTCCAGAATTTTTTGTAAGGAGAGGTGTAAGAAGACAAGCAAACTACAGAACGGAATACATTAAATACACCTTCAGAATCCAAGCTAATGGTTTAAGTCCAACGTTATCTGAAGTATTGCACAATACTTCTAACAACTCAGAAAACAGGCCCTCTGCTGTTATTATGGACAGATTAAGTATAGTGTTCTACCATGTGTTGTAACCATGTCCACCGAAGGGTGAATACTGTGCTAGTGTTACTGTGTTTTGGTATTAAAATTTAAGTAGGAGACTCCAGTTACTTCTAAAGACAAGATATTCTCTTTAATATCTTAAAGTACAGCTTTGATATTGAAGAGAAGATCTGTAAGCCTGTAAAATTTTGGAAAAAAGTTTGTGTTCTGGGAGTATCATAAATTTAATTTTATATATGTTTTGTTTTCAGACAAATAGTGTAATAAAGATATGATAGTGTAGTAAACATAAAATGAATATGAACAGAGAATATGAACAAAAGTCCATCCCTCAGGTCACTGGCTTCCAGTTGCTTCTAAATATAATTAGGATGCCCAATATGCATTATTGTTGCTTTAGCGTGTGGGACAAAGTTCATGGGTGCTACATCCCATTTTTGATGTGTTGGTGTGCCATTATTGTGTGATTCCACCTCTAAATGTGTGGATTTTAGCTCAGTGAGGAAACACAGTGATGGGTACATGTCATCTGACAAATCAGCACATAGTGGCTGAACTCCAGCAGCAGTTGCAAAAGTTACAAAGTGAATCTTGAATTCAAGTTGGCATTAGGAGACTTCTTTGGTAAGAAAGTGGCTTCAGAAGCAATGCAAGGAGTATTGACCTTCATCACTGATGTTAGAGAAAGTACTGGAATGTTGGAGGTCTTGTGCAATGACATACATTGTTTAGCAGAGCAGCACGAACTTAATTAACAGTTGACCCTATTTTATGTCCTATGCATTGGGAGGGTCAGCATAACCTTGCTACTAATAATTAAGGTGTATTTTAAAAAGCAGTATCTAGCTGAAGTGCTCTATTTGTAGAGAGGCATTGGGGCTCTGAAACACAGCTCTGTTTGTGATTTTCCTGTGCAACTTTGTTTAGACAGCATATGCGGTAGAGATAAACTGTTCTATTTTGGATTTAATAGAATATGCTTCAAATAGCTAAGTGAAGTACTTGTTCCTTTGTAATGCCTTCTACAGTCTACTATTTACTTTTAAATAAGAGCTCTCTACTAACAGATAGCTTTAAAACAGCCAAATGGTTTTGAGGTGGCACTTGGAGACCCAGCTAGAAAACATTTAACTTTTTTGCATTTAGTCTATTTTGGTTCCAAAATACAATATCTCAGTTATTTATTGGGTCCCTGAAAGGCTAGCTACAAGAAATCCATGAGGCAGCTTTTGCTAACTAAAATGCTACTGCTTTTCCTGTTGAAGAAACTGGTGGAATTAAAAACAAGCAAGCTTATTTTTTTTTATTTAAAGAGAAGCATTATCTCTCTAATTCAAGAACAAGAAACTGAGGACTATCTGGTATACAGGGATGTTTGCTATAGACTTGTCTCTTTCTGTTTCGTAAGACTTGAGCACTGATCTAGTATTTATACAATATTCCTGAAGTATCTGTTTGTTCCTTCTTAACGTTTGCATTGATGTTTGGAGATACTGCATCTTAAACAAAGCTCTTGTACCTAATGCCAGTGCATTCTTGTAAGCTGGCTTCTTAAAGATAAAAATTATCCTGTTTCTGAAATTTAGGTTCAACTGCAGGTTTGTCTGCAACACCTCCCGCCTCTTTGCCTGGGTCACTTACCAATGTGAAAGCGTTACAGAAATCACCAGGACCCCAACGGGAAAGGAAATCATCCTCATCCTCAGAAGACAGAAATAGAATGGTAAGAGATCAGTGATTTTCACTCACGGTGTGTTATTTTGATAGTATAGAAATACCACACTTCCACATTCTTCTCGATTTTCTTTCGTCATAGCTATGTGAATTAGTTTGAAAGTGATTGTTATAATGAGCAAGGACTTTAAATCAATAAATATAATAATCAATGTATATATATTGATTATAATTGACTATATTGATTATATATGTTATTAATAATATATATAATATCCCAAACCAATAAATACTGAAATAATAGGACTGATATATAAATCATTTACATCATTGACTATGTTTGCTTTTCCTCCATTGCACCCAAAAGTCTTGGTGTGCTTTATATTATAATGCCAGTTTCGCTTGAAAGAAGATCTTAATTTTTCCCACCGTGTTTCATGAACAGTGAAAATTCTCTAATGAATCTCAAATTTAACAACGGATAAAAATGACTGCATTCTTTTAATTCACAATTTAACGTTATGACCGAGTAAGAATTGAAAAATTCATAAATTATTCTTTTCTTTTGGCAAGAAATTCTCGATTTTTATTGGTTTTAGCACTGCCCGAAATCTGTGGCAAATATTTCATGTCAGAAAGTTACTTAGTATACCTTTATACTGAGGTTTTGTATATGCCTAATTTGAAAAGACAAATGCAGTATTTGGGGAAAAATATTTTAGGATTTTAATTGTATGACATTTTGATACCAAATCTTTAACAACGGACCTATTTTCACAGGCATTAATGCATTTTTTTTCCTTTTTGTATTTTGTGTAAATATGTAAAGAAAACCCTTGGTCGACGAGATTCAAGTGATGATTGGGAGATACCAGATGGGCAGATCACAGTTGGACAAAGGATAGGATCTGGATCATTTGGAACAGTCTACAAAGGAAAGTGGCATGGTATGTGGCTGTCATGGCAAAGAGCTGTTCTTAAGCAAGTGACATTGCCTGCTGGGGGACACCCAGCCAGAAGGTAGCTTTACAGAAAAAGAGCTGGTGGTCCTGGTAGACACCAAGTTGAGCGTGAGCCAGCAACGTGGCCTTGTCATAAAGAAGACTAATGCTGTCCTGTGCTGCATTAGACAAAGTATTACCAGAAGGTGAAGGGAGGTGATCCTTTCTACCTCATTACTGGCGAGGCTGCACCTGGAGTGGTGGTGGGTCCAGTTCTGGGCTCCCCGCTGTAAAAGAGACATGGACATGCGGGAGAGACTCCAGTGAAGGGCCACAAAGATGATTTTGTCTACTATGGGGAAAGGCTGAGAGAGCTGGATCTCTTCAACATGGACAAGGGAAGACTCAGGGAGAGATACTGTCAATATATATATAAATACCTGAAGTAAGGGTGGAAGGAGAGCAGAGCCAGGCTCTTTTCAGTGCTGCTCACTGGCTGGATGAGAGGCGATGGCCACAAACTCAAATACAAGAGGCTCTGTTTGAGCATATATATAATGAGGGTGACCAAGCACTGGCACAAGTTGCCCAGAGAGGTTGTGGATTCTCTCTCCTTGGAGATGCTCAAAAGCTGGATGAACAGCTATAGGTGGCTCTGCTTGAGCCAGCAGGGTTGGACGACGTTGCCTCCAAAAGTCCCAACAAGTCTCAACCATTCTGTGACCTGTGAATGCTATTTAAATTTAAAAAGCAGTGTGTTAAGTAAGTTATATTAAAATTTCAAACAGTTTAGAAACTTGACTCTTGTGTGTTCTTGTCAATGAAGTAATTATTAGGGTAAAGATGAAACATAGTTACTAGAAAGGCTTAAGTATCCATATTGGTAAGTAAGAATCTCAAATGTGTGTGTCTATAGAAAGTTTAGATGTGGCTAGAATTTCTCAGAGTAAAATAAATATTCTGTAAACATGTACGTATTATTCTTATTTCTTGTAATAATTGTAGTGGTTTGTTTTACTAAAGCTAGAAAATAGAGTGTCTTAATATTTTTAATGTTCTATATAACACTTTCTCACTTGACGCATCTGTATCAATGATACTTAATAAATATTGCTGTTTTAAAGGTGATGTGGCAGTGAAAATGTTGAATGTTACAGCACCCACACCTCAGCAGTTACAGGCTTTCAAAAATGAAGTAGGAGTGCTCAGGTAAGAATATTTTTGACGGCATAAAATCATCTGTGTAGATTTATGCCTCTGTAATCATTGAATTTCATATTTTCATTCCATCATATTGATCTTATTTCTCCACGATGATAGTTTGAAATTAATAATTATTAATTAAATGATGAAATTAATGAAATCAATAATTAAATTGATGAAATACAACTTGCCATTTTAAAACATTTCTTTGTGTCTGGTGCTAATTTGTCCTTCCCTCAGTTTGTCTGTCTGCAGACTGATATTATTGAGTGTATGTATATCCGAGCACTCAGGACTGTATTTTGCTGTATTTCAGGACAGGACTATTTCGTGGTACCCATAGGGCAGTAAAGCCCAATGAACTATAGGACCCTTACTCTCATCCACATTTTGAGACTGAAGGAGAGCATAACTAATTGTTCTTTCCCAACTAGAGCACTGCCCATGTTTTTCATCGTTCAGTAGTTTCTGTTCAGTTGTATTGACTCCTCTTTGAATTAATGTTTTTTTCTTAGTCACTTCTTGATTTTTCTTCTCATATCTACTGCTTGTACTTTCCCAGATAAAGCATTTGTCTTGGGTTCAGTTCTTAACAGAGAATCTATCTACCATATTTATTGGGGAAGACCATTAGCATCCAGTTACTATCTTGACCATAGTTCTGTTTTAAGAAACAAAATAGAAAGTAACTTTTTGGCTTTGGAAAATTCATGTGTTGAAATAGGTGCTTGTGCTGGAGGAGGGTCCCCGGTAAGATGCATGGTGAAGCTCTTAAGTCCATAGCTGTGGACTTAAGTCCATAGTTGTGGAGTTAGAGGCTTTCTGTGCTGTGCGTATTTTGGAGAGGTGTGCATATTTTTGATATAACTATTGAGGCGAAAGTAATGAAATTCAAAGTCTAGCATCAAAAATCTGGATAGAAAGTAATGAAATTCAAAATCTAGCATCAAAGATCTGTTATATCATATCTAGTCCTGATTTCTCCTGGCAGTCGCATACCTGGAGTCTAGCCCTTCTCTGTTGTTGATCATTTTGACATGTAAATGGTCAGTTGTCCTATCCTTTGACCAAGATGAGCGAGGTATACCTGTCACTGTGCATTTTCTGTTATGCTCCATCAGTCCTTTCTTAGCTTTTAGGTAAAGTTTGCAAGAAAACACTGTCTACTGTTCACTCAGCAGTTACTCTCAGCATCACTTGACAAATCCTTGAACCTGAAACAGGCACAGCCACGTAGTCTAGAACTGTTGTAGCCTGCATTGCTAGAGGACAAACGGGTTCACACTGTAGGCTCCCTTGTTTTTTAATATAAGAAAACATGAAAAGCTATGCCATCAATAGCACAGCATACAGATTTAAAAAGCTACCACGGGTTTTAAGCTTGATCCGTCAGGTTTCATCAGGTAGTGAGCAAACTGTCTTCAGTCCCAAGCTGTGTTGGAAGAAGATTGCCTTTCTTTTTCCTTAGCCTCTGGGAAAGAGTCCTCCTGTTTGTGATCTCTAGTTAGTGTGTTCAGAGGTATCTAGTTCTTATACGCACATGTGATTGACTTTTCCTGGGAGAGGATTAGGAGAATCTTTTGCATTTTACAATGTATCAGTAGCCTGTTTCAGGCCTTGAATATACTGGGATATCTGCTGAGATAATCTTCTCAGGACTATCCTTTAAAAAGTTTTTATGTCTGGAGTTGCTTCTTTGAAAGAGGTTTGATTTAATGTGTCCAAATCTCTGGTGAGCCCACGTCTCCTCCAGTAGTGTTTGGAAACAAGTTCGTAGAGAACATGTATTGAGGAACAGTTTTCATACCTGTTTCCATCCTTTTTTGTATGCTGCATTCACAGAGAGTAAGAAGCTCTTACTGAAGTACTAATTAAAAAGGAAGCCTTGTCAAGGATGCATGTTGATGGCATCTGAAGGAAGGATTTATACTTCCCGGAAGTCTTTGAGACTGGAGTTTCATTTTGGATGTCCTCCTTATGGGCAGCAATATCTCATAGCTGAACTAGGGTTACACAAGACCAGGCCTGCCTACAGATAGTCACTGTCCTATGTAGACTTAGTGGCAACAGCATCTTCTGAGCATTTCTGTTCTAAGTTGCTTGTGAAATGAAGCAGCAGCAGTGCTTGCTCCAGAATAGCTACTCCATGTGAATACGACAATAAAGGCTAAAGGCTGGAATCATTCATTAGACTGAAACTGGAAACAGGTTATCTTAGGGAAAGCTGAGATTGACCAAGAACTTCTGTTTGGAACAATGCATTTAGTTCTGTCTGGGTTTTGTTGTGTTCTTGTTTATTTGTTTGTTTGTTTGTTTCGGCTTGGTTTTGTTTTTTTCCCTTCATTGATTACCTCCTGAGATATATATATATATTTTATTCAACAGGAAAACACGGCATGTGAATATCCTACTTTTTATGGGTTATTCAACAAAGCCTCAGTTGGCTATTGTTACGCAGTGGTGTGAAGGGTCCAGCTTGTATCACCATCTACACATCATTGAGACCAAATTTGAAATGATCAAACTAATTGATATTGCACGACAGACTGCACAAGGCATGGAGTAAGTATCATATTTGTTTGCAAGTGAGTGTTGAGACCCTGTTTACTAACTTCCTTCGTGCTAGCTTAGCTCTCTGTTCAGTTTACCAAGCCCAGAATCTTGCGTTAATCAAAGTATTTGGTGAAGAGTTTATTATTTTTATCAGTAGAATAGACTTTATGCTTTTTTTCTGGAACATAGAGAAATACATATCATCAAGTAATATGGTCTCTGAAAGCAGAATGAAAGTTTAACCGCCCTGTAATTATCTTTAATCTTTTAAGCAAAGATTTCTGTTCAAGGCTTTATGGTCTTTACAGTACAGATATTCAGGGTAGGAGGTGAAACACAGTTTAAAAAGAAATACCCTGAGAATGAAAGGACAGAATCCTCTAAGATAACCTAGAAGGCAGACAGCCCTGTTAGTGAAAAGAATGCAATTTCTTATACTTTTCTCAGGAGTATTGTAGCTCTCTAAATATTAAAGTAATAGATTTTGGCATTTGAAGAAAACATACCCATTTTGTTCTAAGGAGCGTGTGTAAATAATCCTTACTCGCATAGACAGTGATGGTGTGAGTTAGAATTTACAAAACTAGCCCAACATTGTGTGTCAAAATCAGAACACCGATTTAAGATCAGAGAAATCACCCTCCAGGTGGAAAACCACTGTGATGATAGCAGTTAATCATGCCATTTTGCTGTCAAGTAACCGGTTATATTTTCGGTCGACAGGTGGGGAGGTGTTTGCAGCAACCAGCCTCAGCCTCGTTAGTTTGCTGATCTTCCCAGGCTCCCTCCATAGGTAGCAGAGATGTAGAAACTGTTCTTTAAGCATGATTCAAAGTAGGAACCTAAAATGAGGTTCTTCAGCAGGTTTGTGCCACTAATTGATTAAACAAAGAGCCGTGGGAGACTCATTGCCTAATTTAGGCTGTATATCTATGTAGTGGAGCAAGTACTCTCCTCTGGAACTCCCTGCAGTGTATTTATCCAGCCTGCAATCTGGAGATCTCTTTTCCAGTCCTATGCTAAGAAGCAGTCAGCTTGTTTCATGGGGAGCACACTGAGCCTGGGAAGCACTTTTAGGTCCCACAGTTTGGAAACACCTTGCTTGAAGCTGAGACTACCCCACGAACTTTCGTTACAGTCACTTTGAAGGCTGAGAGGCTGAGCCTTCAGCATGTCAAAAACTTCTGAAATTCTTTTATTTTGGTTCTGAATATTGACTAAATCAACTGAAAAGCAGAAGTTGGTGTGTAATGGCTCTTTCATTTTTCAGTAGCATCAGGTTTGAGCTGGAAAGCTAAGCTTTATTTTGTTTTTATTTTCTCCTGTGACTGTTGCAGGAGCTGTCATGGGTAACTGAAGTTTTTATACCTTGACAGAGGTGTGCAGTTTGAATATCTACAGAGTCTGTGTTTCAGTAATGCAATAAACTTCGAGCTATTTACTAGCGGAATAACATCTAACCCATTTAATCTGCGATGTTCCTTTTCAGTTATTTGCATGCCAAGTCAATCATCCACAGAGACCTCAAGAGTAATAGTATCCTTTTCCAGAGATGTGATTGTAGAACAAGCATTCCTGTTTTTTTCTGCCAGAAAGGATCTTACTGAAGTGAAAAGCTGTTTGCGTGTGATTATTTGTTGAAATTTCGTTGAGAAGACATGGTATAATTAGTAGAAAAGTAATGAATACTTTGTCTGTTGCTGTGATGCCAATAGCATAGCAAGTTTTATTGTAGTTTCACAAAGATTTTCATAGCATTGGTTTCTACCTGTGCTGAAAGATTTTGCCAGTTCGCTGGTGGAGTATTTTCAACTTCTAGTGGTTGAGTACTTGGCATTTCAGGAAAGTCATCTGGGCCATAGTCTGTTCAACACTGGCCTGCTCATTACGTATGTAACCCTAAAGTACCTAATTCATCATGCCAGCTGCTTAGAACCTGTGTTATATGATAACTTTCTTTAATGATCATGAATGGTTAAAACTGGTACATTTAATGCTGCAAATTTGTAGCTGTTTATTGTTTTTGTACAACAGGACCAGTACTGTTCCTGTGTTTTTCCTTAACATTTCCCCCTTAGATATTTTTCTTCATGAAGACCTCACAGTTAAAATAGGTGACTTTGGTCTAGCGACAGTGAAATCACGATGGAGTGGATCCCATCAATTTGAACAGTTATCTGGATCTATTCTATGGATGGTAAGTAAAAAGGAAGTGGTGTATTTGTTTTGACTGATTGAACTGCCTTTGGCCAAGCTTCATAAGACTGTCCTTCCAGTGCGTGGACGCACACAAACCGCCTGAAGCTGGAAAGGCCGAGCAGCAATATGAAGTACTAAATAAGTGCTTGTCAGATTTTCTTTAAGCATATGTTTTACAGTAGTCAGCAAAAAATCTTCAGTGCCTGCTTCCCCTCTTCTGAGGGCTATACTGACAGGAAAATTTTGCATAAGGAAAATGGGCATGATCAATCCAGGGCTGAGGAGAACATGATAAACGCCATGAAAAGCATCCTGTAAACTATCAGGGGAAACTAGCTCAGCCAAAGGTAGCATGCTGTTAAGTGTTGAGGATTCACACATGGTTACTCTGAAGATATCATGCTAACTTATTAAATCTTCGTAAGAAGTATAGTTATGACCTTCTTTGCAACTCATTTTTCTCCTTTTTTTCCCTGAAGAAACTGAAGGTTCTGTTAATTGGCCTTATTTTCAGTGTTGTTATAATTCTAGTTTCAAAATATCTTCTTGCCCTGGGCAGGGTCGTTTTGTTCTGCCATAGCTGAACAAAGGATCACCAAACTAAAAAGAACCAATGGATTCGTGTCAACATCCACTCTGTATTAGAGTCCAGTAACACTCAAAGCCATGAATGGGGCTTTGCACCTGTTATTCTCCGGAAACGTCTGTATTTTGTTTCTTGTATGTGAGGTACAGCCTGACATGGTGAAATAAAGCCTAACTGTTTCCTGTTATGACACAGGCACCAGAAGTTATCAGGATGCAAGACAAAAACCCATATAGCTTTCAGTCGGATGTATATGCCTTTGGGATTGTTCTATACGAACTGATGACTGGACAGTTACCATACTCAAACATCAACAACAGGGACCAGGTAAAGAGAGCATGGGCTTGGGGAGGAATTGCCTTTAGCCAGCTGTAGCCTGAAGCAGATTGATGTAGCCCTGTGAAGTGACTAGTCTGTTATTTTGTCGATTTCATTTGTGTTACTGATTCTGATGTTCTGAAATGACGTTTCTGCGGTTTTTTTTAGATCTGCCTCAGCCATGTAACACCAATTTACGTACTTGAGGGCTTTTTTTCTTTTGTTCTTTTTTATTTCAAGTATAGATTTTCAGATTCTAAGCTGGTTGCCAGGATACTTATTAGAGAGAGAGCAGGTTACTTAATAGTAGTCTAGTTTAGAATAGTTCTGCAAATGAGAAACGATTCTCCATATGTTCAGTTATTCCTCTTTGTTTTTTCCCCTCCTGAATTGCATTGAATAATAGTTCAGGAACAGGACTGGTAAAATGGAACTCACTGAATGTTTTATATTCATTTCAATCTTAAGAAATGCGTGCACCATCTAATTGAATTTCAGGATATCAGCATTTCTCAAATCCTGCTTGGTGAAGCATGTGACTTTTCAGAGTGTGAATCCTGTAAGAAAATGACTTAATTGTGAACAAATATTCCATAAGTTTAATGATACCTCACACCTACAGTATCTCAATAGGCTAGGCGTGTTTGGGAAGGCTTGTCTGATTTAGTATTTCTCTGTCTAATCTGGAAATAGGATCTATGCATCAAGACCTTTGACATAAACTATTCCTTAGCTGGCCGGTGATGTATTTATGTTGTATCTGCGTCCACATCCCTTGTTTTTTCAATGTCAGTGCTTGAGAATTGCAACCATAGCAACGTTCGTCGGCGAATGCCGTTTTATTAAGGCTGCTTCCATATTTGTAGGAACACTTCATTCCAGTTCATCAGATTTGGAGTGATTCCTTTCTTCTTGTTTTTCTCTTTGCCTTTTAAACAAGGGGAGGTGTCCAGATTCCTGGCTAGATGGCCATAGCCTTCTAAAAGCAGTTTTGGTTTTACCTTCTGAGTTTTGAATCGTGAGCAGGGTAATGTGGATGCTTACAGTTGAGATCTGAAACAAATTTTATATTACAAAATGCAATCTCCTTTCTTTATTATTTTTTTCTGTCTTTTCTTTAAAAAAGATGCAAATATTGCCTACTCTGTTGGTGCTTCTACATCAGATGCTGTGTCGCAGCTGACATTCTTAGCGAGCAAAGCATCATTCTTGTTATGCATCTAAGAGTTCTCTCAACTTTAAAAGATTTGAGTAGACAGATTGGGACTCTCATAGCAGTGATAATCTTTTTCTGATTTCTAATTAAAGTAAAAATGTAATCCCTACGTTATGGAAACAGCGTATCAGGAACAAAAATAGTGATAAGAGTAATTTCAAGTAAAGTAATGTAATTAGTTAGAAAACAATAACTGCTAGATGACAGTAATTCTCTGCAGCAGAGGTAAAAGATGGGGTAGAAAAACCTTTACTACAAAATGCTGCTCTGGCACTTGGGAATTTCTAAAGAAACCATATGGAAGATCTGTTCTCCATCTTAATGCAAACACAGATGCATCTGAATCAGAAAGTTGAAAAAGGACTGTAGTAGCGTATCAATAGCATACATAGTTTGCTGGAGATATGATTGTTGTTGTTGTTTTGTTTTTGCCAGTGTCAAGATACGAAATAGTTATTCTTTGTTAAATATAAGGCGTGATACGTCTGCTGGGTCTGTCTCACCGTTCAGGAAAGGTAGTGATTATCTCCTGCAGCATGAATGGAGCTTTGATTAGCTAGTTTGAAAGGGCTTTTTAGTGCCGGCAGGACTGCAGTACTCAAACTGCATCAGTTTTGACCTTGGTTTGACACGATGACGTTTGGTGGGTTCCTTAATACATCCAAGAGAACAGGATCCAAATTCATACTTTTCTGCTTGCTATTACTTTACTTTGTGTTATGCTTAAGTTTTTTCCGTAGGTGAAATGTAAACCTTCTGTGTTAATTACCGTAAAGATACAAAGCCTGTGTATAAGTGAAATATCAAAATAGGCCTGTAATACTCAGTTTACACAGAGAGTGAGCATCTTTGAGGAGGAGGGGAGGTGGAAAGGTGATCAGATATCAATAATAAGCTTTCATGATGGAAAGGCATATGAAGGAATTTATTCTCAAAAGGCAAGGTTGTTTTTTTTAATATCTGAAGTCCGTAAGTTTCTTAAAATGCCTTTCACTGTGAACTTGCTGTTGACTTTTGTAAAATCATAGAATCACAGAATGGTTTGAGTTGGAAGGGACCTTAAAGCCCACCCAATCCCAACCCCCTTGTCATGAGCAGGGCTGCCACCCACCAGGTCAGGCTGCCCAGGGCCCATCCAACCTGGCCTTGGGCACCTCCAGAGATGGAATGTTCAATAAATAATGTTTATTTTTAGGAACCATGTTCCTACCACAGTTGCTTATTCGTGGTTTTGTAACGGTTTTTGACACCGTAGAACTATTCTTTAGATGGTTGTCACTATAAATAGAAACCATTTAATAACATTCATGTTTCTCATAAATCTCTCTTAGAAGAGAAGGAGGAGGAAAAGTCTAATTTCTTCTCTGTACCAAGTAGGTTAGCTAACAGTACTTGAACAAACTTGGCAATTTCAATTTCAGATACTGTTTCCCAGGAGCAGAAAATTTGTTGCTGGAAATAAAATAGTCTAGCAAAACATTCATCTTTTTTGTTGTTGTTTTTACTGTTTCCTTTATGAGCTTATCTTCTTTCTCCTCCATCTTTTTTTTCCTCTCTAAAATAAAGATCATCTTTATGGTGGGACGAGGATATCTATCTCCAGACCTCAGCAAAGTAAGAAGTAACTGTCCAAAAGCTATGAAGAGACTAATGGCAGAATGCTTAAAAAAGAAAAGAGATGAGAGACCTCTTTTTCCACAGGTGAGGAATGTTTCTCTTTAGTTCTCAGTAGACTCTAGAATCTGAATACAAAAAATAAAGATCACTTATGAACTCTGTGGCTGCTTCAAGATATTTTTCATCAGTGCTGCAGGAAGATTTCATACGAGTACTAGCTGGTTAGTGCTGTTTAATTAGAAATGTTCGTTTTCAGTTCAAAAAGAAAGTATTAATGTGATTTGTGTAATTGGGAAAGCATTTATTTGTTGGAGAAAATTTCCCAGGAAATAGTGAAATAATGATTGCAATTAGACACGTGAATTAGAACTTCTCAGAAATCTTTATGCTCCCCTCCTTCCTCTCCCCCAGACTTTATGAGAGGGGGCTGATATTTTTGTTTTGTTTGCTGATAAAACTTTGTTTATCATGCCTGCTGGGGAAGGTTTGGATTCTAAAAGCTTGGAGAGGGAGGACCTAATTTTGTTTTGGATGTATCAAAGCGCTTAAAAAAAAAACTGAGCTCCCCCTGCTGGCATTTTGGTAGATGGTATTAGGGAGGCAGCTTCCAAAACTGTTTATTTGCAGCGCTGGTAGGTATAGATACAAGTGCATAGACAAGGCAAATAAAAGGCAACTATATTCCTTATGATTACAGAGGAAAACCAAAATGCCTCCTTTAAAGGAGAAAATGAGACAGTTTCTTCACAAAATGTCCTTTTCGGCTTATGAGAATATAAACACCAAAGTGCATTGCAGTAATCTACTTTTAAAAGTTTCTGTTTAAATTTGTGAATAATTTTTTTTTTTACTTAATTGATGTTCTGCCTCTGGTTCTAAGAGATTATCACAACTTTGGAACAATAGATTTGATCACTTCTTTTTTCCTTGTTTTAGATTCTTGCCTCCATTGAGCTTCTGGCCCGGTCATTGCCAAAAATTCACCGCAGTGCATCTGAGCCGTCACTAAACCGGGCTGGCTTCCAGACAGAGGATTTTAGTCTATATGCTTGTGCTTCTCCAAAAACACCCATCCAAGCAGGGGGATACGGTGGGTTCCCAGTACACTGAAAAGAAATGTGAAAGCATGTGCCTGCGTGCCCATGTGCTGGTGTGGTACTGTGTGTGCAACACATAAGTACGTTCTCAGTTCCTGCCAGGTACTTTTTTAAGGTTTACTGAGGGAATGAAGACTCACTTCCTAACAGTGGGCATTGAATGTCCTGAGCACATGTCTGTGCTGGTAAGGAATGCCTTGGGAACAGCCGGCACTAGAAGAATTATAAAGTTACTTGAGAGAAATGGGAAAAGTCGCTTCAAAATAAGCAAAACTCCTCTAAAGGTCATTGGGTGTCATTTTTGCCTAGTTTATTGATTTGAATTAGTTACTTAGGAACATATTTATTTTTAATCTACTCAAACAGCATTATTTTTTTTCTTCCAGTTGAGGTCATTATTTATGAGCATAAGGCTTTAGATTCTTCGGTTAGTAATGCTGCTCACACATGGGAAACAGTTGGAGAAATGAACTTAGCTGCAAGGCTGAGTGCAGTCAAGACTACTTGCGGTTAGCAAAAGTAACACAGACTCCAAAGAAAGATCGTAGTGATACGTGACTCTTCTTGTGAGAGTTAAGGTTTTAAAATAGTGCTGTTTAGAGAATGCCTCTTCTTATAGAGGAGTGGTGGCTTGTGGTTTTTTTGGAGGGGTTGGGTTTTTTGGGTTGTTTTTTTTTTTTTTTTCAGTTTTTATTTTTTTTCCTAAATGCTCTGACTTGCTGTAGTTCAGACCATCTCAAAATGTTCTATTACAATGCAACACAGAAGAAATTCTGAATCTCTGCTTTTGCTGAGCTGCAAGAATATTACTGGTAATGGTCCCTCTATCCTTCAATTAGCAAGAACGTCAAAATTAAAGTCTAAAAAATAATTAAGTCTAGAGCATAACCAAATACTTTAAGAGAAAAAAGCTGCTAACACCCGTAACAGGAAAAGATTTGAAAAAGTTTTCATGGAAATCAGTATTATGCCATAAATTCTGCTAAGGTGAAATGTTTTAATTACTTTAATACTGTTAATAATACTACGGAATGTACTTCAGGTCAGTGAGGGATTGCTCTTTTACTTCCATATAAAGCTGCTAGTTTGACTAGAATTGAATCAGTTAGGCTAGATATCTAACTGAGGAAGCTAGAAACCTTATCAAGATCCTGTCAGCTCACTTGAAAGATTTTATTTTTCGCTGGACCATTCCTGTGGAACAGGTGAATCAGAGTACTGGTTCAGGTTGCATCAGTTTTTGATGTCAGATATGAAAACAAACAGTAATATTATTAATGACTGTGTTCTTGCGTATTTTGAAATTAATTATGTTGTTTTGTTTGTTTTAAACTGTTAAAGCTGTTCATTTTTACAGATTCTTCTGCATCAGAAACAAGCTATTGCTGCTCTTGTTAGGACTTAAATGGCCAGAAATGTTCTTAATGGCTTCTGAATTGCATACTTACAGGGGAAACTTGCGTGTTGTTAGCAGTAGGTTTTTGAAACAGATCAAGAAATTCCACAAAGGTTTTCCTTTCTGCTGTCTTTCTGACAACTAAGCCTTTTAAAACAGGAGAGTTAAAGAGCTTAAAGTGATTTAAGCAATCTCGACACTTTCTGGCCAGATTCTAATGGCTGTCTTGGCTTCTACTGTTGGAATAGTTTTGGAACTAACTTCTCTTTACGTTAGTCAAGAAAATTCATCTGTTGGAATCTAGCTCTTACAAAAATAGTTATTGAGGATGAAAGTTGTTATTGTTTTAGAAAATCTGTTTCCCATCTTTCTGGTAGTTTTGCCTCATTTTGGCAGGCCTATCTTGAAAACAAGATTTTGGTTTTTGGCCTCTTACTCATTTTTTTTATTTTATTTTAGACAGTCAGGAGGAATGGTTCTCCATCTTTGATATGTGCTATTCAGTGCAGGCTGCAATGCCTATGTTAGTAAATAGACAGAGGAAGGGGCTGCTGGGTCTTCTGCAGAATCTGGAAATGCAGCATCCCACTTCACCACACTGGGAGTAATGGAAAGTGCATCACTGCCATGACCAGTCTTCCTCTTCTTGGGTCTGCCACATCAATTCAAGCAAGTTATTCCTTGGAGGAGTCTCAGTTATTAAGGTAGTTCCTAGAGTACTGAAGAACTGTAATTTATGTGGAAAAAAATACTGCCATCCTTAGATATGTTTGGTCCCATTTCCTGCTGTATGGTCAGTGCATTAGAGTTCTTCCTGTGTCACTTGCTGTTCTTATGCATCAAATGTGGTTTGGGATCCATAACACGATCTTAGCTTCTTACTAAGCATTTGAAAAAGCCTAAGAGAAGGCTGGTTTTGCTGCTCTTTATCTTTAGTTGGTCTTTATCTGGAATAAAGTCATTTAGGGGCTTAATTTCTGTAGTTTACAATTGCTGCTTCAATGAAATTCTGAAACATATGTAGCATGGAAAAGCCTGAATACACCTGTGGGTTTTGATCAGTGTTCTCAGAGATGCAGCTCAGTTATATTGTTTAGAAACAAATACCTACAGATCCTGAAAACATGTCTGTAACAAAGCAGACTTTCTTGGATGGGTACTTTGTATTATGTGAGATCCCTTTTTTCTTGACTTCTTCATGTCTGAATATAGAAACAAAATCTGTCTTGGTACCTTCTAGAAGGACCAGATCCTCTTCAAGGCTTCTGTATATTCTTCAGGCCAGCATCAGAGCTTGTTGCAAATATTTTATTTAGCCAGTAGATGGTATCCGTACTAGAAGATCAATGCAAGATCTGACAGAAAACTGCTGCTTTCCCTCTTTTTTTTCTATGTCCGTGAATGTACTCGAGGCAAGTTGGTGTATTTGGTGTAGAAATACTTTCCCTTCTCCACTTCATTAGACTTGGTTGGCATGGGCCTGGAAGGGAACCATTCTTCTCTTACTAATTCTTCTGAGAAGTGTGGCATCTACTCTGGGATAAATCAGATGTCATATCGGTATCTTAGTGACCTCAGAAATCCAGCTTGCTTTTCATTTAATTTAATGATGGTTATACCTGTGCACTAAATCCTTCCAGAAATAAGAGTCAGCTGGTTCACTGAGAAAATGCCCTTATTGTTAGGACACAGCATAAAAGAACTTGGTCATCTTTTTAGTACCGTTTTTTAGAAAGTGTGCATTTAAAATAGTTTCCACTTGCTTTGCGTGTGACAAGCATGAAAAGAGTGTAGCAACTAACTCAAAAGGGCTCTTTAAGTAGTGTAGCTTTCCAAATTCTATATATCCTTCAGAAAGGAATTTCTTTGTTACTAGTCAAAGTGTCTGAAGCTCCGCTTGGTAAAAGGCACATTGGATGTCTGTCTCACAAATAAAAATGTAAAAATGTTGTTTTTTCACATCTCCAATCACAAAGTATGTGGTTTCATAGCTTCACAAACTGACCCCATTTGGAGCAGCTGTGGCCCAGCTTCTTACCCTTGCGCTGGCAGATACTCTCGGTGTGTTCCACAAGTCATTTCACTACAGTTATGTCTGTTACCCCACCACCACCAACAACAGAGCAGCTCTCAACAAATTGGTTAGAAAACTTTCCCTGCCCACACTAGGCAAATGCTAGCCCAGCTCCTTGAGCCATTTCACCTCAGCCAAGCAGTGCTTGCACAACAGTGATGTCAGTGCTCGATGGCCTAGGCCAGGAGATACAGTGCAGCTGCAGTAGTCCCCATTTAGATTAGCATTGACTGCTACAGAAGAGCATCCAAAGACTTACCTGGGCAGTCAGATTGATCCTGTTCCTTCTGCAGGACTGGCCGTATCAGGACACATTCCTACAGCTGTCTTCATTTCATCAATTCATCGTTCTCAGGACAGACTTTCCTGTCCTACTAAAAAACAGTGAGCCCATAGTTCAGATGGTTTCATTTACCTGTGTTCATCCTGAGTCCTGGGGAGAGGTTGCCTGTGCTTTCTCCCCCTCTTCTATTTGGGGTTTCCTTTGGAAGATAAAAGAACCAACTACGGATATTTTACATCTTTGTGATTGTAAAGGGTGACATAAAGCATATTAGCAACTCCTCAGAAAGTTCTGTTTTCACCTAACATGGTAGATAATTCCTAAATAATGTATGTTGGTTGCTCCGAAAGTAGTGCCTCCTATTTGTTTCCATGGAAACTACAGCAGATACAAAGAGCACAATAACACTGTTTGATAGAGCCATTTCACAACTACAAAACATTATTTTTCAACGTCGTCACCACCATTACCTGTGCATTTTCACCAGTGATGAACAAGAACCTGCATGCCACGCTCATCAAAATCTGCACCAGGAGAGGTGACCCACTGTTTCACAGCTACTGTGATGGAATCATTGCTAGGAAAATGTTGCTCATGCAGTCCGTCTTTCATTGACCCAAACAGATGGAAGTCAGAAGGCACCAAATCCGGACTATGAGGTGGGTGTGGTGGGACAGTCCAGCCAAGATTGGCAACGTGCTCCATGGTCTTCAAACTGGTATGGAGCCTGGCATTTTATCGCCTTGCGAGAGAAAGGAGGTCATCTTCCGTGGCTTGACTCTGGAAGTTTGAGCCTTCAGCTTGATCAGCGTCACAGTGTAGCTGTCAGATGATGGTTTATCCAGGTTCCAGGAAATCCAGAAAGGTCACCCCTTTCCTATCCCAAAAGACAGTGCACATCACATTACCTGCTGAAGGCTGCGTCTTGAACTTTTTCTTCAGTAGGAAATTCGCATGTCACCACTCTATGGACTGCAGTTTTGACTCCAGCTCAAAGTGGTGATGCTACATCTCATAACCAGTAACGATGCAATCCAGGAAACTGTCATCTTCAGCCTCACATTGGTTCAGTAGGTCCTGACAAACTCGCATACAGTGCTCTTTCTGTTCCTGTGTGAGCATTCGTGGGACCCACCTGCTGAAAACTTTGTGATATTCCAGCATTGTCACCACTGTTTCCAATGCACTGAAGCCGATATTCAGCTCTGTACACAGTTCCCTGCTCATAATCTGCTGATTCGCACCGATGATCAAGACACTCTTCGTTTCATGATATGGCAGCTGTGCATGGCCATCTAGCACATGGCATGCCTTTCTCATCACTGTCACCACTGCTGAAATGCATCACCCATTGCCTCAGCGTGCTCAAATCCACTGTTTGGTATCCAGAAACATTCAGCAAGCATTGAGGAGTGTCAGTGGGTGCCATTTTTTCCATATGGAGAAATTCAGTTCCACCTCTTTGCTTCATCCTCACTCTCATGTCAGACGCCATTGTGTCAGAGTGCCCCTCTGCTGCCATCTGTCACACGGCAACAGCGTGGAACAGAATATTGGTGGGAAGGTTCAGCCTGTACTGCCACACCACCAACGTCCGCCTCTGACGTCATGGGAAAATGTAAGGAGGCATTACTTTCGGAGCAGCACTCAGATGCGTCTCACCATCTACGTTCCTCATCTAGAAAAAGCTGTTACTGGTCCCCACGTTTATACGTGTTTGGTCAGCGTAATCCCATTGTTAGACGAACACGTTATCTGTTTGGTCGCCCTTCAGCTTGAGAGCAGATTAGCACTTCAGTTTTGAAAGGGGAGATTTAGCCTTAGCTTGTCACAAAAAAATACAATTTTTTTTTTGCTAAAGTTTTGTTTAAATGGAAGAAGAGTCTGAAAGTCAACTTTTAAAGCTACTATCCTATCTGAAATGCTTCCTGACCTTTCCTGTTTTTCCATTGCCCTTTCCTAATTAATGCTTCATCCTTTATCTTCTGAAATCCCTGTACAACTATTAAAAGCTGAATTATTACCAGAAATGGGCAGAAGGACAAGATGAGTAATGAGGGAGCAATCTCTTGTTTATAAATTGATCTTTAATCAGCAGTTTAGGAAAGCAGACTGAAAAAATAAGTAGAGCGTGTTTTGGAAGTGTAGCTAAGCGTGAATGTCATTCTTAAGAATTAGCCTCACAGGCAATACTTGATGACTTTTTTGTCCTTCTCTTGAAAGAAAGAAAGAGAAGAGGGGAAGTACAAAAATTGAGGTGCTACTAGAAGATACTGTGAAGAGAGTTAGGAGGTTTGTGAAATCTGCCAGAGAGGCAAGCAAAATTATCAAATGTAAGTGTATTTTAGAGCAAGGGCTTCATCTGTTGGTAGAACGAGTTAAAAAAAAAAGGGGGGGAGATTAGAGTCATCATGAAGATGTCTTGTTTTGTTCTTTGTGTTGTTATAACTACCACCACAGACTGTCAGAAGACTCAGAGCTTGAGATTCATCACATCCCCCTTGCTTTAGACTTCTCCTCTGCTGTGAGGCACAGGGGCCTCTCCTCTCTCCCCGTGTGTTTTCTGGTGCTTAAATCCGCTGTGTCGGCTCTTCCCACCAGATCCATAGGTGCCCTCTGTTCCCCCTCCCACATGCAGGCTGCTGATCATTTTCTTGGTTCCCTTCTTTGTTTATGAAGTGAGACATTCCACTGAATTAATGCCATCACTCCAAAATTCTGTTTGCAGGTATAATTCCAGTCTGTTTCCAATATTCAAAGCAAAAATCTTGAGGAAGATGAAAGCACTTGCTCTTGAGAAGATGGAAGGACACCGCAGTAGGGAGCAGCCAGTTGGATGTGGCAGCATTCGCGCCCTTCTGTTGGGTCTCTTGTCTTTCAGTCACTGATTATTAGGAGAGTTCTGAGGAGCCCTGTCCAGAAAGGGACATAAACTAACCTGAAATATATGTGGAACCCAGCAGTAGGAAGCTGTGCGTGCATTTCTTCTACTCCAGAGTCCTTTCATTAAGTGTATTTACAGACCCATCCCTAAAAATCCTGTAGAATACAATTTCTGTGGGTGGCAGGGAATTTTTTTGGCTAAAGCGTAGGGTTATGAGGATGGGTATCTTAGTTTCAGCTTCTGTTCAAGGCTCTGGCAACTTCTGAAGACCTCGGGCAGCAATTCTACTCTGTGCCAGAGTTCCTTCATCTCTGAAACGTGGCTACAAGCCTGTCCCGCGGTGTGCTGAGACTAAAACTGTGCAGGGTTTCGTGAGATGGCTGCAGGTGAAAGGGATGTGTAGCATTACTCTTTATTCAATAGCTCCAAAGTGAGCGTGGGGTTGCTTTATTTCTTGTGCTCCCTGTTAGTGAGGCCTAATTTCTGCTCTGGGAGTAAGCAGACGATCTCACCAGTCTGCATTCTCTCACAGTGGGTTGCTGTGTTGGCCTCTGAACCAGCTCCTAGCATTCTTTTGTACGGGTTTAATATTGAGGCACTTTACTGTATGTAGTCCTTGAAGGTTAACGGGTGTGTCAAACAGTTCTTCGCTACTAAACCAGTTTTACACCAGGGTGGAAAGCAGCTTGCGGCCTGATGCATTTATTGCAATTGTTGCTTGTCAGGAGGATATGTGCAGTAGGGATTTAAAGAGAAACTGAATTGTCACATTTTATTTTTAAATGCATGATGAATTAGCCTTTGCTTGAACTTACAGACCTCTGTCCTGGGAAGAAGGGGTGTAGCTTGCTTTCAAGAAATTCTTTTGCGGTAAAATATGCTGGGTCTATATTCAATGTTCTTTCACTGTGTTTCTTTTATGCTTTCATGTTAACAGTTTGCATTTTTAACACCTTTTACATTCAACCTAATGTTCAGCTAGCCTGGAGAAAATCTCTGACCACCTAGTAACTGAAATCACTTTTTAAACCAAGCTCTTGTCCTCCCTCTACAGGAGAATTTGCAGCGTTCAAGTAGCCACAGCACCATGGCAGCACCCACTCTGTTATTTAAGTCTTGTGTTCCTACCGTTTCTTAACATCAAAACTCTGTTCTGCTCCGCCAAACCTAAAGTAATTTAGAAAAGATATCCATAAGCTTAAAAGTGGAGCGGAATGGAACTGCCAGTTCAACACAATGGGAAAAAGTACCTTTTTAGGAACCAGAATACTCTGCTGCCAGTGTTTCTCCTTCAACACAAAACACCACGTGCATTCGGAGACCCGCAGTGGCTGCCTGTGCCGTTGGCATCATTCCCAGGAGAGAGGAGAGGGCGCTCGTGGTTTGACTTTGGTGCTCAGGCATGAGGGGATGGAGCGGCTGCTGCAACTTAGGAGACTTGCTTTGGATGGTCTGCCGGTCGGCTTTCTCCCTCTAACAACGTATCATCAGAGGCTGAATATCTGATGAGTGCTAATTAAAAGAATCATCCTCCGTTCTGATCTCTTTTCCTGGTGTACTCACTGGTTTGTGGACAATGCAGTATCCCCTTTTCACCGTATTGCAATGTCAAACGCGTAATTCTATCTAAAATTTTGGGTTCTGTTCCGGTAAAACTAAAATGTTAAGGGGTGGTGGGAGCTGGAGACGATGTTGCTCTAAAGGAGGAGAGATGGATCTGAAGGAAAAGGGGATGCTGCTGCACTTTTTTTCAGATTTACTTTTATCACTTCCTCAAAAAACAAACGACAACCACCAACCTTAACCTTTTCCTTTTCCAGTATTTTCTTGGTGTGTGCATATATAACATCTTTTAGAAGGGTTAAGTAGATCCTTCTTTTGTTGGTCCAGCAACAAACTGAAGTTTGGGAAAAAAAAAAAAAAAAAAGAAATGTAGCGAGATTGTCCTTTTTTTGCTTTGTATCGTATGATACAATGTATTTATCAGAGATGCTACCGCAGCATCTGAAGTCTGTAGATTCCTGATACAGGCTGTGAGTGGTGTATGTACCTACTTTAAAAGTTTTATTTTAAACGAGGGTGCAGGTTAATGCCAGGTACCTTACCAATATGTAATGTTTTCATAAATGAGGAAAAAAGTTCTCAGGTCGAATTGAATACAAATACAAAACCCCCTAGAATTAGACATTCCGCAAATTGTTTTGGTACTTTCAAGAGCTTTTTTTTGTTTTTGTTTTGTTTTGTTTTAAGGATTTTTATCCTGTTGACTAAACGTCCTCTTGATAAGTGTGTGTGTAAATGTGGAGCATCTTGTCCGAATGGCAAGCTGTCAGATCAAAACAAAACGGTACTTGCTGGATCCACGCTACTTCTCCTCTCATTGCTTTCTTCCCTGTGATCTCCTTCCCTCCCCTTTGTCTTTCCCTTTTGTACACTTTGCAAACTGGGATGACGGTGGCGGTATCTTCTTTGGAGTGCTCTGTTTTCCTGTCCTCCAGTCCTGGTTTTCAAATGGTCGGTAGCTTTTTGACAAGCTACCCAGTCAGGGAAAAAAAAAAAAAAAAAAAAAAAAAAAAAAACTCATCAAGTTCTGCACATTGTTTACCTCTAGTAGAATATCTTGTGATGTGATCTGTTTGCAGAGTTCTCTGGTATGTGGTATTAAATGTAAATTATTTGTACAGAGGCAAGTCAGACCACGTGAGAAAGAAATTCAAGCTCAGACAAGTTTCCAGAATTCGATTCCTATCTGCCCTGTACCGCCCCACGCGAGGCAGGAGAACTGACCCACCTCTGCTGGGAGGTTCCTGGGGAGAGGAGGGTGCCAGACAGAATCGTGACAAATAAATGAAGGAGCTAAATGTATGTACATGCTGAGCTGTGGAAGGGGCGAGGACGCCGTCCTTCCCTCGCGAGGGCAGTGGGGCTGTTCCTGTCTGCAGAATGCGGCTGCCGGGCGGCGGGGAAGCACGCCCCGGTGGGAGGATGTGCTCCTCAGGGCCTGGAGCTCTGCCCTGGTGCTGGTAGTCTGTTGTGTTTGTCAGTAAATATTTACTGGGGTTACAGGGACCCAACTGATCTGAAGTGGGAATTATAACTGAAATACTGTGTATTCATATTAATTCCACAAACATTAGCGAGACAGCAATAGCGAATGACTGCACAGTCACTACAAGAATGAAGCGATTCGTGTTGGTACGTGAACAGAATCGCCTTTGTGTACAGGATGCATTTAAAAAAAAAAAAAAGAAGAAGAAAAAGCACAATTTTTCTCTTGTCAGCTGTGGGGTCTGCAGATGCTGTAAGGCTTTTCTCCTTGTTGAGATTGGCAGGAACTTACATAGTAGCAATAGCCACGTCCCAGTGCGGAGAAGCTGCTGCGGTGAGCGGCGGAGCAGAGTGGAGCGGGCCCGCGCTGCGGTGGCTGGGGCAGGCCCGAGCCCAGCGGGCAGCACGCGGGGCCCTGCCGTCAGCAGGCAGGGAGCACACAGGTGGGAGCACACAGGTGGGAGCTCCAGGGGGGCGAAGCCGCTGCTGGCTCCCCTTCCGCGTTGTGCCAGCCCTGGTGTGGGCTGTGCCCAGCTTGTAAATGTAGGGCGTACTGGAAATGAGCATTCTCTTGAAGGAAGCTGTTATCCGAGCGGGTGTGTGCAGGTGGTTCAAGAGTCATTGGTTTCACAGAGCTTGTAAGAGCCCTAGTTTCCTTCCGTAAGGTCATGCTAGCAGAAAACTGCTAAAATGTAACTGTTAGGAATTTCTTTGCTTAAAATGAAACTTATTTTTGTGAAGATTCATTACCCGTTAGTCTACAATATGCTTCTTGAGCCCATAGGAAAAGCACAAGGAAAAATGCTCTCCTTGTCCATGCAAAGCACTTTATAAGTAACACATGATCTTTGTGTTGTTGGTTGGGTTTTTTTCTTAGTTGGGGTTTCTTTGTTTTGTTTTGTTTTCTCTGTTTTGCTTGTTTTTTTCCCTGAGGAATGTGCAAGTTGTTGGGCTGCTGTTCAGAGAAGTCCTTTCAGGATGCGTTTCTACTGGCTTTCACGTTTGTTCGTTTCCCTTCGTAGTAATGCGCTCCTCTGTAGGAGCTCCCACGTAATACTCATGGAAAACTGCAAGAAATTTGGTTTGTAAATAATTGCGATTTTTTTTAGTCTTTCCCTTCAAGAATTGTTCTGGATGTGGATGTCTTGCATGCCATCAGAATCGGTCTGAAAGGTGCCCTGTAGGTGATGCTTAGTGGATGGGGAGATGAGTAGGCGAGGACTGAGTACCCTGTAGAGCAGTGCCATGCAGGCAGTCAATTGAAGTGACAAAATACACTCACGTCCATTGCACCACATGTCTTAAGCTTCTCTGTGGTGTCCCAAACACAAGCACATACCATGGTGTGGAAATGATAGCGTGTATTTTGTGTGCACGCCGTGGGACAAACATCTGGACAGTCACCTTGCTTTCAGAACTGCAGTGTCTGCAATCTAATAACTCCTTGCAAAACTACCGGTGTCCAATCCCGGCTGCTGGTGAGGTCTTTATTAACCACACACGTACCCTCCCCTCTGCCTTTCCATTCAGCTGGAAGAGACCTGTTGCACCTCCCCTGTTCAGCCTGTGGTTGTTCCCTGTGGCGTATTTGCTGGAACTGGAACACTGCAGCTTAAGCCAAAAGGTATCAGCTTAGAGGCCTGGTTATCTTGAAAGTAATTTCTGCATGAATTAATCCTATATGGCCCCAGATACAATTAGCTCTGACTTTTTTTTTAAATTCTTGTTATTCCCAAAAGTCATACATGCCATTAAATGAATCCACTTTTGCTCTTTGTGCTCACCTAAAATCATCTTTTCTTGTGCTGGAATGCTTTCGCAGCTGATGGTGATGCAGGACGTTGGAGGCCCCATGCTGCCATCTTGTCGCGGCCTCTCGGCATCGCTTGGACTTGTGTGTGCTCGTTAGGGGCAGAATTTGGCCTTTATGACGTAAAACAAAGGAAGCGCTGGCTGTTGATAAATACCATGTATTCCACAAATGCCCTAACAGAGGAAGGGAAAACAAACACTGAAGGTCATGCATAAATAGGTTTGTTTCTGTGTTTGCCCCCAGCGTTTTGCAGAACGTCTGGAGAAGCCAGATCCCCAGAGACCTCACAATCAGCTGTGAGTTCAGGTTTTGAGAACTGAAGGAGCTAAATTTAGGGAAGAAGCATGTCGACATTTCACACCTTTACCGCCTGTGAATTTAATTCCCTTCTTGACTGGGAGTACCACATGCGTAGCACACACCGTCCCTAGTGCTGTAGACGGCGCGTCCTCTGTCTGCCGAAAAAAGTTTCGGCAGTAGCACCACAGGACAGGCAAACTGCTGGGTACAGCCAGGCTCAGTTAGAAGTCAGTTGCATGAGCGGACTGCTACGGCGTCACTTTTGAAGGTGCTGGGTGTTCTGTTGTTCGTTTTACACAGAAGTTGATGAAACAAACCCTGCTCACTGCAGCCTTGCTAATGTGTGTTTGCACTCCGTGTTTGGTTTGGCAGGCATGTTAAGTATCTTTCGGCATTGCTTCATTACTTCTTACCTAGAAAATAAAACCGTCGAAAGAGCAGAGCAGTGATGCTAACATAGAAGCTACTACATCAGCATGATGACAGCAGGAAATAATTACCAAACTGCGGAGGGAGAAAACTGTTTAAAAACTGCAGAATATAGAGGATACCAGTGGCGAATTCAAGTGAAAAGTAGCATTTATTCAGAAGACAGAGCTAGCAGGCCCCTCTCTTAAATGGTTTACATAAGGATCCCCCAAACAGTCTTTGCAGTTTGCCAAGTGATCATGTGCCTTCGCAACCTAAACAGTACAGCAGAATGTAAACCAGGTGCTTTGTAACTGGAGCAGTGGCTTTGGTTTACTTCTGATGCAGTAGTTCTGTACGTAGCTATTCGTAGAGACAGGCAGTTTGCAGCTGGTCCACTTCTGTGAAGGAGCAAGGAGAGCAGAGAGCATTCCCAAAAACACCTACAGTCATTCCAGAGCTAGGAACTGAAGTGTGCTAGCTCAGTGACAGTTAGCCTGCTATCTGAAATCTGCACTGTTGAAAGCTAAATGAGGTCCATTTAAAGTAAAAAATAAAGAAGCCCTCCTCCCCCTCCAAAGACACACAGATCTGTTAAAGAGAGGCAGCATGGAACTGAAGAGGCTTAAACAGTTGTAACCTCTTGGAATGAGACAGCAGATGAGAAATGAGAACTAGATTAGGAGGAATGGATGGCTTGTCCTCACGTAATCAAAGTCCACGTGTCTCAGACCATACAACGAATTCCCTGGCCCGGGAAGTGCAGTTAGTTTTGTTTTATGGCGTAGCAGCAGGCTTCCGCAGCTCTTCCTCAGGCCTCTTGCAGTTTTGCAGCAGTGCGTGCTGTCTTTGCGCGTTGACCTTGGGAGAGGATGGGTACCTTGTCGGCCGAGGGACGGCCGGTGTGTTTGGGTCCGAGCCCGGTTACGGGGGCTTCTGGCAGTACCTGCCCACCAGCGTCATACTCAGCCTGGTTGTCCGCAAGGACAAGAGACTGGATTTTGCTGTTAGTGCTTTGTCTTTTGCAGATCTTTCCCTTTTGGTTTTTGGTGCAAGACTTTGGGCGTAATTGTAAATTACGGAGCTATATCTGAATGCACAGTCGATGCAAATTTCAGACTGATTTTAACGTGTGTTTTGTTCCCTGTAGAAATCAAAGTACGATTTTATAAAATGTTTTACTAACATTGCAGGAACTATCTCAAATCCTTTCACCAACCCCAAATTCTGCACTAAAAGCAAACGTCAAGAGATGGCGTTGTGTCTTTTTTTTAATACAAAATCACAAGGAAGTTATTTCCCTATTTTGCCAAGAGAAGGGAGCTGATGGGAGTGTTTAAGAACTTCTCAACTGCTTAGGGAGTTGCTCTGTGGCATCACAGCAGCAGTGTGCTCAGCTCCTCCGGTCCCCTTAGGAGCCAGCCTAGGCCGTCCCGTCATTCTGTCCAGCTTACGGCATTTGCAGCAGCTGCACTTCAGAATAAGCCCTGGCCTGGGAGCAAAACAGAAAAGCAAAGGATCGTGTTCTTTTTCGTTTGGGTTTTGAAAATGGTTGATTTTCGTTTTGCTAAGTGTCAGTTCTGTGTTGCATTTGTGTAGTCACCCTAGTTGGAAAGAAAATCTGTCGGTGAGTTTAATGGAACATTAGGAGAAGGAACGAAGCCCACCGTCTGGGCACAAATGTTGGGTCTGGGGTGCAAAATGGACCAAACGTGGGTGTTGGGTTCTTTTGGGATGGTGGGGGATTGTGAGGGCATAATTTAAATTAAATTAACTCTGTCTAAAATAAAATGTAAGTGCAATAAATGTGCTTTTTTATTCAAAGCTGTGAACCTTTAGGGGTAAAAAACAAAAACAAAAAAAAAAATGCACATCATTCCTTTGTGAGCCTTGTGTCCTACCTGCCTCCCCTTCCTCCCCCCCCTTCTCAACTGACAGAAACCTGGCAGTGGCCAACTTGCATGTGTTGGCGACCCCAGTCACACCACTGCTTCTCTTCCCATCTCAGCTGTTGGGACTGGGGAAGAGTCCTGCCCCTGCTTTGTGCCACCTCGGGACTCCTCTGGGAGCCCGTGCCGACCCGTGCTGCTAGAGCAGCTCTGCCAGCGCTTGGGATCAGGGAGCCAGCCCCTCTGCTCCGCCATGGTCCCCGCTGCCAGGACGGTGCCCCCGCCGCTGCCAGCTGCCACCCCACCCCGCTGCAGCTCCCCTGACGGTCTCCCAGCGCTGTGCAGATGGCACTTTTTCTTAAGCAACTGCAAAAAGTAATCAATCCTCAGCTGCCCACCTGGATCCCCGTTTCCCTGGCAGAACACACATGCAGACTGGCCACTGTTGCCTTCTGTGACTCTGCCGTGTTCGGAAGGAGCAGGTGCACACGTCTGTCATCAGCCGTGCACCAGCTGCACCCTCTCTTTTCCTACACGAGGAAAGGTGCAGCGGGCCCGGGGGCTTCCACGGGAGGCTTGTCGCGTACGTTTCATTAAACGGCGATGGAAGGTGGGCCCGTGGGGGAGTGAGGAAGGACTGCGGTGCTTAGAGGTGACGGACACAGAGATCTACAGCCTTTAAACTTGGTCAGTTTTGCAGATAGTCAAGACAATGGCATTACCTCATACCGCGAGGCAAACAAGTAAGGAGAGGAAAGGGAAATTCACGTAGAGATTTGGTTTCTTTGTTTGTCTGTTTCTTAGTGCAATGACCGAACGTCCCACCAGTCTGAACCGTGCTAACACAACATTCCTTTCAGCTTTTTTTTTTTTTGACCACCAGAGGTTTGTGAGGGGCTTACGACTGCCAAGGAGAAGGTCCAGTCCGGTTACTTACAGAAACAATTGTGTTCGTAGATTTCCATAGCTGCTTTTTAAGATCTTACAATGGAGTAACTGTTTTGAAACTTGTATTTATTTTTTAATTCATAACAAAATGTTTATTTTCAGTTTTCTGTTACATAGAGGTCATGGCAACCCCCCTTCTTTCCCTCTCCGGTCTCCCCTGTAATTGCCAATACAACTTATTTTTCTTGTTCGTTCCTTTTCCCCCTCCACTTTTGTTGTCCCTTCATTTGTATTTTGGAGTTTTTCTCATGTAAATTTGTACAATGGGAAATATTGTCCAGTTTGGTTAGAGAGCATGGAGACTTAAAAACATATTAAAATTTGATAGCTGAATTCAGATTGAAGAAAACTATTTCTGTGTAAAGTTATTTAAAGAACTCTGTATTATATAAAAGGCAAAAAGTTCTATGTACTTGATGTGAATATGAGAATACTGCTATAATAAAGATTGACTGCATGGAAAAGCCTGAAGGAGATTGTTTCTCACGTCATTTCCCCGACGTCCCAGAGGTGCAGCTCAGGTCACTCCATGGGAGCGAAGAGTTTACATCACAGTGGGTAGGGGAGAACGGAAGCTTGGCCAAGTACAAAGCGGGGAGCCTAGAGAGTAACCCACCTCCACGTGTCTTCCCTACGCATGGCTGCGTCCTCGAGCTCAGCACCTTTCCTTCCAGCCCTGCTGGTGGCCTGGAGCTGCCCGAGGGATCCCTCTCACCTGGAGCAACACTGGGCACAGCTCCGCTCTCCCTCAGGGCTGGGTGTGGTGACAAGATCTGTCACACCTCATTCAGAGCTGCAGAAAAACCGTATCTTCCCAACAAGCGTTACTCCCTGCTCCCAGTGGCTCAGCGGGGGATTCCTACTTCTGCGCATCCAGGCAAGCTCCAACCCCCCCTGCACACCCGGCTGTGTCAGCCCAGCGCTGGGGGCTGTGGCACACACACACACACCCTGCCACGCTCACACCCGCCCGCCGAGCCCCGCAGCGCCCAACACCAGCACACAGCGCAGCGCAGCGTTTCCTGGGTCACTTTATTGAGGCAGCCCCGGCGCCAGGGCCCGGCCGGCAGCAGCGCCCGTGCCGCCCCCCGCCGCGCACTGCGGAGCCACGGAGTGACGCCGCGGCCTAGGGAGGAGCTCGCTCCGTGCCGTGCCGTGCCGTGCCGTNAGCGGCCCAGCGCCGCCAGCATGGTGCTCCCAAAGTCACCCCGACGGCCGCGCAGCAACACCCGCCCCCATTGGTCCGCCCGATTGGCCCGCCCTCACTCGGCCGCCCCCCGATTGGACCGTCCCCGTTCGGCCG
>WBMW01001003.1:1394847-1420492 GCA_013396635.1 Penelope pileata
GCTCTGCGGAGCCACGGAGTGACGCCCCGGCCTAGGGAGGAGCGCGCTCCGTGCCGTGCCGTGCCGTGCCGTGCCGCCGCTACTCCTCGTCGTCGGGCGGGATGCCGAGCTCCGCGTCCGTCCAGGCCGCCGGGTCGGGGTACGGGAAGTGGCCCTGCGCCGCCAGAGGGCCCTCAGAGCCCGCCCGGCCCGGCCCGGCCCGGCCCGGCCCCGCCGCCCGTTCAACCCCCCGGGTCTCACCAGCACCATGTCCGAGCTGTGCCAGAAGTGCCACAGGATCCAGAACCACATGAAGCCGCTCAGCGCCTCGCTCCGCACCACCTGCGCCCGCGTCAGCTCCGGGAACTGCCGGTACCGCGGCTCGATGTGCGCGCCGCCGCCCGCGCTGCAACAGACCCGCCGCCGCCNAAGGATGGGCCGGAACGCTGTGGGTGGCACCAACTCTCTCGTGGCGGTTACTGGAGGTCCGAAAAGCTGATAGCTCTCACAGGGGCTGCAGGGAAGGATTGAAATGGTCTCTCCGAGCTCCAAAGAGAGCATTTCACCTGGGGAGGAGGCGGCGCAAGCTTTGAGAAAGGAGATGAGGAAAAAATTCGCCCTCCTTCCCCCCTCCCGGGCGACGGAGTTGGTGCAGCCCACGGCGTCTGGTCGCGCGGCAACGGGGAGCGGGGGAACGGACGCTGAGCGCTGTGTGCCGCCATCTTGGTGGCCGTGGCTCAGAGGAGAGCCGTGCTCGGCCCGGTCCGCCTGCCTCCCCCGGGGCCCGCCGCGGCGCGGTGCCTCGCAGCTGGGCAGCGGGCGAGGCATGCGAGAAGGGCACGGTTCTGCGGGGCAGACCCCCGTTCTTCTTTCAGTGGCGCAGGCGCTGAGGTGGGTGGCCGCGCCCTTGGGTCCCTGCAGCCTGGGAGCGGTGCTGAGGTGTTTGGGGCACAGCCCGCCCCGCCGTGCAGCCACCCGCTGAGCTGCCTCCAAGGCAGGTGTGTCAGTCACAGCCTGCAGTGCTGCTTTACCTGTAGGCAGGGTGGCTGAATACTGCCCTGTAATTCAATATATAAATAACAGTGCTTTCTGAGCGAGTTAGTGTTCCAAACTGCTGCATCCAGCAGTCCCCAGCTGACAGCATAGGCTTACCTGCCCGCCCCATTACATGAACCTGTTTGCAGCTGTGGGATTTGAAGGTCCCTGTTCATCACGGGTTTGCTACAGACTTAATACAGCTTCAGCAACACTTTACAGGGAATAGTGGCGAATGATTGAACCGTTGTTTTTATTCAACACCTGATTAATCCAGTAGGAGCTTTTTGGCTTGCTTGTTTTCATAAAAGTTGAGTGTTTTAATATGGGGCTCATAGTTTGGTTGCCTCCTCAGCCTCCCTACTCCCTTGCATGTTGTCTTTCCTCTCGTTGTCCCTGGCACACTGTTACCTTTGTCACCATTCTCTAACGTTTCCATGCTGCTCACTGTCAGGGCCTTTCTCTGTCCCCCTGCCCAGACAATGTGGCTCCACTGCTGGCCCTGACCTGCAAAGGCAGCTTTGCCTTCCCAGGCTTGGTTCCTGCCTTCATTCTGCCTTGCCTTGTGCTCCTTCTGCTGACCCTGCAGCGCTTGCTGCTGGAAGAGTTTGGTTCCCTGGGTAAGCAGCAGGCTGCAAGGAGGGCAAAGCACAGGTGGCCACGGGCCGGCTGTAAGCTGCTGCCTGAGAGGCAGGGACAGGCTGAGCAGGAGGGAGCCACGAGCTGAGCTAACATCGATTAACTAAAAGTCACGATAGAAAGAGAGTAAAACTATTTAGATTTAAAAATCACATGATTGGTGCTTCCTTTGCAGTGCAGTAAAACAACAGAATCTGAGATGAACCAAAATGGATATCTACTGTAGATTTTGTTTTTTCAATATCTTTCAGATGTTGATTTCTTGAAATCAAGACCATTTGTGATGAGCATACAGATAAACAGCAAAAGAAATTATGTGAGAACTAAATCAGTGAGAAGTACCACTCTGGAAAGCAGATTTCAATTTCATAAATCATATTGCTGTTTAAGGATTTAAGTGTTCAGAAATCTTGCTCACATTCTGCTTCCATCTCCTTCCCCCCTCCAGATGAGCCCCATGCCCATCTCCCATCTCCAGTGTTGCCACAGAGTCAGTGAGGCTCTCTGTGGCTCTGTGCTGCCAAGATGTCCACTGACATGGTAAGTTCAAAACCTGCAGATGGGTCACAGACACAGAGAAGGAAAAAAGCTGGGAAACAAAGACAGTTATGAGGGATGGGGGCTGGAGGATCCCGTATGGATTTAGTTTGTTTTCATTGCAGCAAGCTGCAGAAGTTCTGTTATGAAGGTCTCCTTTACTTCTTGTATTTGCTTTCTACAGCTTTCCTGTCTGCACATGGAACCCAGATTCCATCAGTATGCCCTTGATATGCTCAGCAAAAAGGAATTTCATTCACTCATCCCCAGAGGCTTCCAATTTCATAAGGGGAGCTCGAGTGCTGGCGAGGAGGGATGCTGATGGCTATTACTACCTGGGTCACGTCGCACAAGAAGTGGAGGTAGCTTATTCCTTGCAAACAATGCTTGTAAAAGGCTCTCCCTTGGCTCTGAGTGTCTTTTCTCCTGCCCTTGCCATGCCTCGCCAGTCCCGTGGCCCTGGTGCAGGGTGGCTTTTCTGTGATGCAGCATGCTTCATAACCATAGTTCTCTCCCCATATCCTATTTTCATCTTTTTTTTCTGATGATGACTGGCTGGGAAGAATCCTGCAAGCAGAAGCAGCCTGGCAATTAATCAATTTCAGTGGTTATGAGACAGTCAAACTAAACAGGTACTTTGTATCTCTGTTGTCTCCTACTAATACTAGTTCAGAATGTCCACCTCCAGGAACTGCTTCCTCCTGACTGAACTGAGAGCTTTCCTTGTTCTCTTCCTCTTCTGTTTCTGGAATTTGTGACATGATTTAGGATGCCAGACAGAAAATCCCCCCTGCAGTCTTTCTTAAAAAATCCATTTCTCCAGTTTGCTGTTTAGTTAAATAAATAATGGTTTTAGTATAGGGCTGGCATAGCTGTTGGCCAACAGTGTTATAAGTGCACACATAGATCTTCAGGGAAGGCTGAGATTTCAGCAGTAGAATCTGCCCCACACCCGTTGCTGGAGGCTTCAGTTTGAGCATTCAAATTTATGGCAGCTGTGACACCTCAGTGGTTTCTTATCCTTCTTATTACTCTGTCACTAGCTGCAGCATACCTAGCACTTTATCTTGGCTGCTCTTCTGAGGGGTGGTTTTCTTGGCAAGGTTTTCCCTCAGCGTGCTGATTGTGTTCTTCTGAGCCGGGTAATGCTACTAAAATCTAAGTCTCAAAAGAAAGGAAGAGAGAGGCTGTCAATCCCCCTAAGCCCCAGCTTTTTTAATTAAAGTCCAATAGGGACACAATACAGTGAAAAACCTGGTGGCAGAGGACAGCTACGTCCACAGATCACGTTCTGCTTCCTGGGATTTCTGCCATTTCCCTCTTAGCACTTGTGTCTGGCCGTTAATTGGACCCAGATGTCTGTTTTGCAAATTGCATGTTTTACTCTTGTAGGGCTCCCGGGAACACTTCTTAATTGAGTTTGACAAAAGTTGCACTCTGAAAGGCAAGGTGCAGCTTCGCCTGCAGCAAACACCTCTCTATGACATTCTCCACTATGAAGATGCCTTGCAACAGCCCCTTGCTCCAGGAGACAGGGTCTTGGCTCCATGGGAGGCTAACGCTGACCGCTTTGGCCCAGGCACCGTGCTCAAGGTTATGGAGAACAAGGAGGCACATCCAGGTATGGGGTACTGGTTTCCTCACTAGTGCTGGACTCCCCACAGTTGCTGGCCACTGTGTAGAAAAGAGAACAGTCTCAACCATGGAGAATTCACCACCTGGTGCTTGGTTCTCTTCTTCATCTTTTTTTTGTTGTTGTTCACACTACACATCCTGTTCTTTCTCAGTGGCAGAATTTTTTGTCCCTCAGAACCAGCCCTTGCTTTGTTCTGTGAGTGGAAACCTCCACAAATCTGGGGGTTTGTGTTGGAGGGGGGCCCTGCCAACACAAGGAGAAAAATGTTCCTGGCCCTTGTGAATTTCACCTGATAATTTGTTAGTCTCATTTCCAGCTTTTACAGGGTAAGATTCTGGCTCACTATGACTAGCAGGCGTTTTGCTAACATTTTTCTTTTTATAGGAAATTCAAAAGGTCACATTCTAAACCTTTAAAGAGAAATCATGTAAGTTGTTACAAAATTGTAACACAAGCTGTTATTTTATCTTCCAGTTTCTAAGAAATACATTACACAGGTTGACATGTTTCTAATACATTCTTTGTCTTTTCTTTCCTTTTTAAATATGCTCAGCACACAATAGAAGAGGAGTGGTTGTGAGTTTCTGGAATGGGCAAACTAAGGAGGTATCTCCTGACCGAGCTCTGCGGATCCCTCTGCCCTTAAGCGAACGCATCATCCTAGAACTGCAGATGCCGTTAGCAGCCAGGCAGATGGTGGTGGAGTCAAGTCTGGACTACCCCTACATTGTGACACCAGGTTACAGAGCTTCAGGCCATTACAGACGGGGTCACTCAAAGCTGAGCTACTGGCCAAGGGGTCTGTGTTCAGTTCAGCCATGCGCTAAGTGCAGCTGTAGATTGCTTTCCCATTGCTGCCTTGCAGCCTGCAAACAGCCTACAGAGCACAAAATGCAGCGACAAAATGCCTTCATCCCAGGAACAAGCTTGAGTGAAGAAGAGCTCAGCAAGAAAATAGAAGAGCAACTGTCTGAAGTGAGGATTTCCCCTGCAGAAAGTGTTTCCAGAGAGGAAGAAAAAAATGAAGAGAAGAGATTGATGACAGAAAATGCTCCAAAAGATGCTCAGTCTTGTTTGGAAGAGGACAATGAGGTTTTAGATCCTAAGAAGGTAAATGTGCTTCATACTGTCTCTCAACATGTAGTTTGCTACGTGTATAATTTGTATTTTGTTAGCTTATGTTTTCTGCTCTTGATACCAAAAAATTGCTAAAGGTTTTGGGTGTGAACCTTATGTATGGCTGCTTAACAGTGGAGACCCCCTGACTTTACTCTCAGTTGTCTTCCCAATCCTTTGATATGGGAAAGAGCTAAAAGCTGTCATTCTCTGTCATTGTCTGAAGCAGACTCTTAGAACTTCTTCCACAGATGCAGAATATGAAAAGTGTTCCTTAGACCAGTTCCTCTACATTCTGCCTCTGCATAAAAGAGGGGAAGGCAGGAAAAAGTGTCAGACAAAAGACTTCACACCAGATAAAGATGACAGTAATCACAGAATCACAGAATTGCAGGGGTTGGAAGGGACCTCAAGAGATCATCAAGTCCAACCCCCCTGCCAGAGCAGGTTCCCTACAGCAGGTTGCACAGGTAGGCGTCCAGGCGGGTCTTGAATATCTCCAGGGAAGGAGACTCCACAACCTCCCTGGGCAGCCTGTTCCAGTGCTCCGTCACCCGCACCGTGAAGAAGTTCTTCCGCATGTTGGTGCGGAACTTCCTGTGCTCCGGCTTAAGGCCATTGCCCCTTGTCCTGTCCCCACTGACCACCGAAAAGAGGTTCCCCACCTCCATTTGCCTCCCGCAACTAAGATACTTATAAACATGGCTCAGGTCCCCTCTCAGCCTTCTTTTCTCCAGGCTGAACAGACCCAGCTTACTGAGCCTCTCCTCATAGGGGAGATGCTCCAGGCCCTTTATCATCTTTGTGGCCCTCCGCTGGACTCTTTCCAGGAGGTCCCTGTAAGGTAAGGTAAGGATTCTTCCATACCAAGGCAGTCCCTGGCATAATTATATTAAAATATTTCTCCACCCATGTGAATCAAAGAGCAAAAGAGACTTTTGTGGTCATTGGTGGTTGATTTGATGCTTGTGAACAGGGCACTGTCTGGGAATCATGAAGGAGAAAGTTAATGCACACCAATTACTGCCAAGCATTTCGCCATTGCTCTGTGAGAGCTGGAGTGCAACCGTCTTCCAGCCAGACCTCCTCTGGCCAGATCTTTTTTGTGACCCTCTAGACCCTTCCAGGCCAATTTTTAGGTCGTTTGAAGATATGGAGAAAAAAGTGATCAGAAATTAATTTACTTAAGAGTTCTTTCTTTAGTAAAGAACGCCATACACTTCTTTTGTTTCTCAAATTTCAGTTGCAACATAGGATCTAACACTGTAAGTTCGTGAAAGTAACTGATTCCTTATCAGATGTGGATTATGTTTGTATTTCCCCTTGTTCTTAGAGTCCTCAGAAGGAGATGGCTCATGCTACTACAATGGTTGATACTGCTGTCAACACAGACAGCTGGTTAATGGAGTCAGTCCACAAGGAAGAAGCAGGCAGCAGACAACAGGATGCTGAAACTGAGGCTCATTTTAAACACAAACACGGTAGTGAAATTGCAATTATTTTATCCAAACATAAGACTTTCTACACAAAATCCTTGTGGAGGGCCCTCATGTTCTATTGCTACCGTTCTTGATGTGTCAGAAGCAAATGTCAATGCCATGCTAAATACAGCCAGCATAATGCATTACTAATCGTGGCTTGGCTTGAGAAGGTTTTTTGTGGTGTTGGGGTTTTTTTTCCCCTCAAAGTGGAACTATTTTCAGACGGAAGTTGGAGTGGTTGTGTTTTTTGGGGTTTTTTTTGGCCTTTGCAGCTACTACAGTAACAGCTTTTTAGCTTTCTTGACTTCTATTATAATGCTCACTATAAATATTATTAATTTAAAAATTCTTTTAAAAATTAATCTGTAATGTTGGCTATGACTGCACATAGCAAAATGATTTCATGAGGACTGTTCTGCAGGAAACACTCCTCTTATTTATGCTGAAAATTATTGCTTTATCATGTCACTGATTAAACTTTTGTTCCCTTATCATTCAAAAGGGTTTAGATCATTTTTTTAATTATGTTGGTGCTGTCTTCATTTAAGCTAGTTCTGTGACAAATGAAAGCATTTCAGTAAGGCTTCTGAAAGCCTGAAGCTTCCTCCAATTATTACAGCTTTTGTAGTGCTCCGTGTCAGTGCTGTTAGAGGAAGAATGGAGTCAAACAGAGGAGCGTGTTTCCTCCCAGCTGATGTTCTTGCATCAAGCTAATTTCTCCTGTCTCTCAGCAGGATTTACAATATCACGAAATTTATATATTAATTTATCTTTGCAATGGCAAGACATTTACCATTTTTGGTCGTCTCAGAACATTGGTGGAAGAAGCTCGTCTGTCTGCAAAATATCATGCAAACAAACCCTTACACTGAGTAGCTATAAATGTAGTCAATGGTCTTGTATGAAAGCGATCTTGTAAAAATCATGCTTGACTGCAATGTCTGTTTTTTTTTTTTGTTGTTGTTTTGTTTTGTTTTTTGAACACTGGAACCGGTTCTGTGGAGACTAACAAACATCTCACTCCATCAGAGGAAAATGTTGATACTTAGTTATAAAAGTCTTGCTTGAATACATTTTATGTGAAAAGACTTTTAATCTTTCTTTGTTTTATAAGCTGCCTGCGGCTTTATGTGTCCCTTCCCTAATTTATTTAAAAGGTCTTTTTGAGTCCAGAGTGGCAGAAGCTCCAACCCAGCCTTCCCAAAGGAGCCCTTCCCCGGGAGCCAGTGCCTTGTGTCCTTTCAGGCGACAAAGCTTCTTTGACCGAGTGAATCAATCGCTCAAGAAGGACAGCCTGGCCATTGAATCAGCTCTGCGTGTACGGAGACGGCGCAGTACCTCCAGTGCACAAGCTAAGAGATCCACAGATCTAAATCTTCTAAAGGACAAAAGCGTTTCAGTAAGTATTTAGTCCCATGTAGTATTTAGCTATTAGGATTGGGTGATTTGTTTTTGTCAAGTGAGAATATACTCTCTCTTTCCCAAAGATTTTTACTGCAACAAAAAATATGCACATGCAGAATAATGGCTATGCGTAAATGGAAGCATAACATTTCCACTTAGGGTTCAGTGGTGTAAAGGAACAGGGCACTTCTGTTATTTGTGCTCAGTACTTCTGATAGAGTTTATTTTAGATCTAATTTTTCCTTAATAATCTTTTCTACCGGCTCTGCTGGATGGAGAAGAATTATTCGTCTTCTTAAGATACGAAAAGCAAGAAAGACTAGCTATCCAGCTGAATCCCGTAGCAGGGAATGCATGTCAGGGCTGGGATGGAACCTCAAGTCTCCTAATCCTTAGGCCCGTCCCTCACCTGCCGGATAACGATTTCTTCATCTCCCACTTATAAAGTGCCATTGATTCTTTCTTTGGTCTCTCCCTCTGCAAGTCATGAATCACGAGCCACTTACAAGGTATAGGTTTTGCAAATAATAGTAATGCACTGAAGAACAAAGGGGTTTTTACTGCCCTTAGGATGTCATACAGATCAACTTGGTAAGAGAAATCAGTCAAAATGCTTTGTGAGACTGGCAGGGACAGTAATAATAGGGAGGCAGTAGACATTATTTGAAGATCCTGTGGTGTTCCCCAGCTCATGGTTTTAGACATGTTCTTCAGAAAGAACTGGCAGGAGACATTTTGTTTGCAGAAGAGTGGCAGATGGCAAGAACATGCCAACTGCTGTAGGGACCAGAAGGGAGAATGCATTTGAGAGAGTGTTTTGTGTAAACTCTCGTTTAGCTCTTAACAGCTCTAGCAATGAAAACTGGAATGCATGTCTAAGTTTTGGTGGTTTCCTTACTGCTTCACTGACGTAGGGCACTGTAAGGAGTACAAAAGAAGTAAATATTGCACTATGGCTGTGAAAAGAAGCCTTGTTGGTGCTCCTTCACACAGCACAGTGCATTTAGAAATGCAAATTAGGAACACTGCCCAGTACTGAAATGCAGCTACTACTGAAGAAAACACAAAGTCTCCTTGACTATGGGCAGAAATCTTAGACAACAGGGAGTTAGAACTGCAGGAAGATTTGTTTGCTCAGAGGGAAGCAGATATTTCTCCTCATAATATCCGATGAGGAATCTGCAATACAATTTTTTTTTATTAGAAATCAATCCTTAGCAGTGCATCTCAGGAGAGATGGAAAGAGATGGACCTCAACAGAGCCAAGATTGAGCATAAAAGGCACCAAGAGGAAGAGAGGCAGCAGAAGAGGCAGCAGCAGCAAGAGGCAGATGCTATCCAACGCCAGCTGCGCAGGAACAGCCAGAGGTAATAAACCAGAGCCAACTGGTTTTTTTGGAAATAAATGTCAAACAGTTGGCAATGTCCACCCCCTTGTGCTATCAGCTAGTTTTTGAACATCACACGTTGCATGTTACGCTAGTTTCTGCAGAGTGCTCATGGTGTTTCAATGATAGGAATAAAACTGATGCTTGAGGTATGAGTGAGTAGGTACAAAGAGACCGTTGCCTTTAGCGTTAGCTTGAGGGCAAATTTTCTTCCATCTCATCCTCAGAGCCAGAGTCCTTTTGCCTCCCCCATTCTCTGCCCACAGTCCACTTGCATTTAGCAGATCCTTGCCCCCACGGCCTACCTCTTTCCATCTCTCCTCTCATCCCTGTTGCACCACCAGCAATACATACAGCCATCCCATTGCCTGGGTTTGTCCTACAGCCCTGAACCACAATCTATTTCCTTGGCTCCTGGTCTTCACGGCCAAGAACAAAGCCATACCAGGTTATGTAGTCAGGTGAACATGACTGCAGTTAGCTGACATCAGGCACCAACCCATTTTAGGGTTTTGCCACCTCTGTTTAGGATACAGGCTTAACCTCCATAACCTAACAAAGAGTCCTGGAATATTAACTGAGCCACAGATTGCCAGAATAATCTGCTTATCATCTTATGTGCTTTTTCTTTAATTGCTTTTATTTTCTGTGAAAATCGAGACGTTTCATTTTGGAAACAGGCAGCGATTGCATCAGAGAACGTTGCAAGTGTTGGAGAAACAGCTGGAGCACAAAGACAGAGCTTTGAAGCACATGGCACTGCTGAAAGCTGCTCAGTCAGAGAGGAGCAGGAAGGAGTCCTTGTTGTCAGAGGAGGAGAACAGAAAGGCAAGTCAGAGACTGCAGTTCCTAAAGACACAGCGATTGCAGAGGGAGAATCTGCTTGCAGAACGCAATGAAAGGAGCTTCGAACAAGAAAAAGAAAGGCTGGTAAGGGCAATTTCAGTGAAGTTTTACCTGTACTACTGTGTTTCCAGCAGTAGTGCCATCTAGAGTATGATGATACTGTTTTATATCCAGTACAACTGTATCATTTGGAGATACATAAATGAAAAGTAGTTTTTCTTTAATATGGATAAAGATGAAAGATGGGAAGTAAATCCATATGTGTGGTAGAAGTAGTCTTTCTGGATGCAAAGAATGAATTTCCACAGATTATCACAGACTCCTAGAATGGTATAGGTTGGAAAGGACCTTTGAAGATCATCTAGATCAGCCCCTGCTGTGGCAGGGATGTCTCTTACTGGATCAGGATGCTCAAAGCACTATCCAACCCTACCTTGAATTTTCGTAGGGATGGGGCATCCACAGCTTCTCTGGGCAACCTGTTCCAGTGCCTCACCACCTTCATGGTAATGAATTTCCTCATAACATATAAACTGAATTTCCCACCTTTCAGTTTAAGGCCATTCCTCTTTGTCCTATCAATATCAGACCATGTAAAAAGCTGCTCTCCCTCCTGTTTATAAGCTCCCTTTAGGTACTAGAAGGCTGCAATGAGGTTTCCCTGCAGCCTTCTCTTCTCCAGGCTGAACAAGCCGAGCTCCTTCAGCCTTTACTCATACAAGAGGTGCTCCAGCCCTCTGATATCTTTACAGCCTCCTCTGGACCCACTCCAACAGCTCCACATCCTTCTTGTCCTGGGGGCCCCAGGCCTGGACGCAGTACTCCAGGTGTGGCCTCACAAGGGCAGAGTAGATGGGGACAATCACCTCCCACTCCCTGCTGGCTGCTCCTTTTGATGCAGCCCAGGATACCTTTGGCCTTCCAGGCTACCAGTGCGTGCTGCTGACTCATGTCCAATTTCTAATCCATCAGTGTTGCCAAGTCCTTCTCTACAGTACTGCTGTCAATCCATTCATCCCTCAGTCCGTACTCATGTTTGGGATTTTTTGCCCCGACCCAGGTGCAGCACCTTGCACTTGGCCTTGTTGCATCCACGGTTGGCCCAAGGTTATGTGAGCCCACGTCTCAAGCCTGTCCAGGTTCCTCTGGAGGAAGGCAGCCCTTTCCTCTAGAGTATCAGCTGTACCACTCAGCGTGGTGTCTTCTGCAGCACTCAATCCCACTATTTCATTAATAAACTAATAAATGAATCAATTATACAATTTCTGACTTATTCCAGTGATAACTGTAGTTGAAATTCAGGCTTTTAAAGCTGGCTGCACAATTGTAAATGCCATTATTTTTTATGCAGGATTTTCTGAGGAGCAGAATGCAGTCACGGCAGAAAATGCTGACACAAAACTTCCATGAGCAGGACAGGCAACAAAAGCAGCACCAGGCTGCCAAAAGGAAAGTGTTCCAGAACAGAGACCATTCACATGAGAAGATGCAAAAAGAAGACCAGAAATACTGTGACCTCCAGCAGTACCTCAGAGAACAGAATCTTTTGATGCTCCGGGCATCACTACTAGCGTAAGGAAGCTGCAGAGTGGGTAAGCAGGTGCTCGATCAGCTCATGAACCTGTCCTGCATCTTGGTGTATGGCAGTGTGCTGTGGTTTGGGTGTGTGGATGCAGTTGTGACAAATGGAATTCATGGAGAAATCTTCATAAGGGAAATGCTGGGTCACAGCCTGAGTTAGTGATTGAGCACCTGGTAAAGGGCGGTGGCTGGCCTAAGGAGCACCTGTGCCCCCTCCACGTGACTGGGAGGGGTGGACCCATGGTGTGGCTACCCTGGGCTCATTTAAGAGCCAGCTACCAAGGGGAAAGTATCTCTTGTGTGGGATCTGGCTGCTCCTTATCTCAGTAGGAGATCACCATCAAGTAAGTCTGGAACCTTTGGTTATGACCATTAAACCATTTAATACTTCACCTGGGATTGCTAGAAATCTATCTAAAGTGATCTTGCTTCTTCGATTACACCACAATCTTGCATCTCCCTTTCATTGCAGCCAGCGTGTGTTTTCATTGCCCTGTCTTTACTCCTGGACTTACTGTTCTGGTCCAGCTGTCCATGGCATAGACTCCCACCTCTGTCACACTGCTCTGCAGTCTTAGGCACGTGCATCAACCCCACTGACAACTGCAGCTCTGCAACCAAGAGCCATGTTGGTATTTAATATGAAACACAACCAGAGTGCTGCCATCCTGCCCCAATGGCATCTGAAGGGGGCCAGCTGCTTCCACAGGAGCCCAAGAAGTCAGCACCTGCAGTGTCTGGTGTTGTAGTCCAGGACGGGTGACAGTGTCACGGGGCAATCCAGAGTGGAGCTACAGAGGAGCTGGAAGTTATGAAACGATTCACAGAGCACAAGACCTAGAGCTTGGCAGAGGGACATCAGGTTGTAACTGCTTTCATGGTGCAAATGACAGAAAAAGGAATGGGTTCAGTGAGGGCACAGGCCACACAGCTTAGTAAGTGAACGTGAAGGAAGGTCAGAAGGAACTCTGTGGGAATGAGTCTCTTAAGTGGTAAGAGCCACAGCTACTTTTAAGTAGCTGCTATACAAGCTCAGAGGGGAATCAAACAGGCCTGAGAAGGCTTCCGCTGTTGAATTTTGGGAACCTTTTGCCCTGCTGTGCTTCTTCCAGAACTGGGCCAGGAGAGCACATTTCTTAAAGGTCAAGGACAACATAAAATAGGAAGTGAAGCCATGCGATGCTGTCACATGACTCACCTTGCTGTGTTAGCGTCACATGACATACAGGGAAAGAGAGCTGGAGAGCAGCTGGATGGAAAAAAAAGTGCAGCAGTGAAAACTTGTGTGCTAAAATATGACATAAATGATCCACTGCAATTTCCATTATTACAACTGACTCTTGCAAGTGTCCCATTGCACGTGAGTTGCAGAGATCCATAGGGAAGGGAAGAAGTCCATCCACAGGAGTTGTGCTACCTCCTGCCAGAACTGCTGTAGGTCCAGAGCTGCTGTAGGAGGCAGAGCAGGGATCCGGTAACATGAGAGGTGCTCCTGGAAACCTGGAGAGACAGCTTGGAAACATCCAGCTTGGGCTTCAGGTGAGTGCAGATCCTTCCACTGTCAGTAGGCCATCTCCCTAGAGGAAGAATGACTTACAGAAAACCAAAATGCAAAACGGAAAGCTTTTTTTTTTTTTTTTTTTGGTCAAAAACCACCCTTTTCAGGTATTGTGATAAGAAAAATGGTTCTTCTCTAAAATACCTGTCTTTGGAGAACCACCAAACTAGGGCGTCTGTTTTGCCTGTTATCTCATTTTCAGGCCTGCTTGTCTACAAACACTGGGAATGTTATCTCAGAAAAGATACTCATTTCTATGCAGGTAGGGCACCTGGTCAGAATAAACAGGCTATGCATTCAGCACAAGTGAGGAGAATGCTCCAAAGAAATTGGTAAACTGAAAGTTAAGTGAACAAATTGTGTAAGAAACCAAGGTAGCCAGAAGCACTATACAAGTTTCCCTGCTCCAGCTGCAGGGCACAACAGAGTTACCATCTGGACTGCAGGATGCAACTTGCTCCTGATGCCCCTGATTTAAGTGCACTACTCACTGCTGTTAGTGAGGCATGTGGTGTCAGCCGCTCCCATGGACAAAGCTGCTGCCTTTTCCTCTCCCAAGAAAAGAAGGCACACCAAGAGACACTGCTACACAACAGAAAGGAGAAAAGAGGTGGGTTTAATGCATTGCCTTCATTTGCCAAGGGGACAAGGAGATTATGGTTGTCACTTCCTGAAATGCTGTCTCTCCTCCTCTTATCAGCGTAAGTATAAAACACAGCTGTCCCAGAATGCCATGATCAGCTTTGGGTAGTGGAAAAATGCAGCTCATTTGTGTATTTGGGAAATGAGAATAGGCGTGGCACTATTTGCTGGAGCACTCAAAGCTATATTGAAGGGAGTTCTTATTTTTCATGGAAGTGTGCTAAGATAGAAAATAATAAAATACTTGAGAGACCTTGTTTTAAGTAGTACCCAGAACCCCCAAATATGAAGGCTGAAGCTAAGTCCCTCATCCAGATGGTTATGGACCTATTGTAAGGCCTTAATAGCAAAAAGGAGTATTTTTAACTTCAGGATCCATAATATGTGTAAATCATTCTGAGGACTTTATTTTAAAAAACACAATAGGAAACAAAGCTCAATCTAAATATGAGGTTAAAGGCTTTGAGGTTTCTGTTCTTATTTTTTTTAAATTAAGGTCTGAAAAGAAAAATTGCTGCATATTTGCAAACTACCTGTGAAACTCTGTTTTGTCTTTTATCCACTGAAGTCTACCATTTGGTTTAAGCTCTGTTGGCCTCTGAATAGAGCTGGCTGAAATTTGCTGTTGGCAGCTGTGCCTAAGACCCGTGTAACAGACAGGAACTCAGCCGGGCTGCACGTGCTGTGCCCAGCCCTGGGACCCGCTGGGCAGAAACAGGCAGTGGGTGCTGGCAGCACCTGGAGATTTAACTTAATGTGAAGTTTAGAGGTTGCTTGCTTTTCTCTTTTTATAAAGAGAGTTACTTTACTCGAAATCATGTACTAGTTAGGACAATAACGTACCTAGTTTTGAGTTTGTCTGCCTAGACTTACAAAGGCAAGCCTAAAGTTTGAAAGCTACTATTACACTTGGCTGCTGTTTTTTATCCTCAAACATTTTGAGATTGATCCAATGGAAATGATTCAAGTGCATGAAATACAGCGAGCAGAACTCAAAACTTATTTTTCAGACTTCATTTAGATATTGTTAATCATTTTATAATCGCCATTAAACAGATCATCTGCATACGTGCTTTCTCTTCATTGCTCAAACACCTGAAAACAGGCAACTGCAGAGACCCACGTGCAGCTGCAATTTCACATAAAGTGTATCTGGGAATGTATTTAGTACTACAGTATTTCCAATCGTTCATGGACTATGTTTCTTGCTATGAAAATAAGGCCATGAAATAATTTTAAGCATGTTATAACTGACTGTAAAAGCCATATATGATCTAGCTCATTTGTTGGCTTTAATTATTCAATTCAAACATTCACAATGTGCTTTCCATTCTCTAGGAAAATGCTTGTTTTGCAAACTACTCAAGGGGGGAAACAAAAAACCAAGCATCTATAATATTAGTTAAAGTTTTGAGTTGCCTAGGGTGAGGGTTGGGGGGTAGGGAAAGACAGCACAGGGAGGAAAAAGCCTTTTTTAAGCTTCAACAAAAACTATGACCAGTACAAATATTCTCAAAAGTTGTTTTTATTATGGAATTATTATGGAATCAGTTTTTCTGCCAAGGCAAATATTTTCTTTTGTTGTTCATAATCCAACCTCCTATAGTATAGTTTGAAAAATCAATTTACTGGTCTGTTTTTATCATCCTAAATGACCAGAACAGACCACTCCATGCAGGCTCTCAGGACACTTCTACAATAAAAGCAGAAGTAGAAAAGACAAAGAGGCTTATTTTTTTTTTTTTTCCCTGACTGAAGTACTTGCTTAGGTGGGGTCAGAACATCATTTCTTAAACCACAGTGACCAATCAGTCAGTAAATTAACTTTAAATATTTAACCTGATTTATTTGATCACTGAACATCTTTTTAAAAGACTTACAGACAAGTCAGGCTGCTCTCCTCACCAGCCTGCAGTGATCTTGTACACATAAACTACATGATTTGTCAGTTAAAAACTATCAGAGCATATTAGCTCATAGAACCGCATAATTGTTAAGAGTCGGAACTCTCCATCTGCACAAAATCTTCCTGGAAAAGGAAGGGTTCTGAATGAGACCTAACGATCCTGTGTCTGCTGCTTGGCTGATACGGCTGAAGGCAACAGTAATGGAGAGTAATCACCACGTGGCACTTCCCTGTGACACATGGGACTGTTCCCACCTTCGGCTTCCTCCTGTCAGCTCCCAAGCACCAGGGGTAGCCCTGCACCGTGAGAGGGCAGCAGCCACAAGCATCTATTCCAGGACAGAAGCGGCATTTCTGATGAGCAGTGGTTTAGCTGCCTCTAGGATGTCCAGTTCAGGGTCCAGTGAACGACCAAGACCTTCCAGAACCATGATGGCAAAGATGATGGAAGCAAAATTGCTCTCGAGCTTCACCTAGAAGCACAAGAGACAGTGGACCTTCTGAGCCCGTTTCACAGAGGTACCGGCTCTGGCTACATGAAGGGGAAGGGGAGAAACAGGAGAGGTTAAGCACATCGGAAGCTATACTGCAACTTCATCACTTGGAGTTTCAGAACATTCTGAAATACAGCAGCAAGTCTAAAAAGTAAGAACACAGCTTTGGGGGAAGTGCCCCAAGAGAATCCAAAGGTTTCTTTTTCAGTTCCATATAGTTTTCTATACTAGAGTAGCAGGAGCTTAGGATTACTCACCACTGCTAATGTGGTTACAAACTGCAGCAGTATCCAACCTACTTGAATGCATGCAGCTGGGTGAGGGACAGCTCACCTTCTGAAGGGCCACAGAGGAGCTCTACGTGTCACAGAGCAAACAGGCCCTGCTCTGCCTGTGCACAAACTAGTCCCCAGTTCCCAGCCAGGCACTACAATTGTGTCAAGGCACACCAAGGCAGTAAGAAATCATACAGCTGGTAGTAGGAATTGCCTTGTGAGGGCCTAAATGACATTTCATGTTACTGGCAACCAGCTTAATGAGTCTTAATGGCTAAAAGCTCTAAGAAATGTTTAAGGGGAGCCCTTTGTAGGCTGGGCAGCCCTATGGTTGACAAGCAATCTTCTCATCTCTAGTTCAGGCCACCATACTCTGTTGATTTCCAAGGTTGTTTGCAGCCATGCAAGCTTGTCCCCCATAAGTTACATCAAAGAATCGTTTTGTGAGCAGCTCCTTCCTTCTGAGTCCTCTAACATACCAGTAAAATGGCCCAGTCCTGTTACGTAACCACACATCGAGAAAAGTTCAGGGAAGAAAGCATGCAGTGATATACAAATGGAACTGCTTTTGGGGGACTATAAAAAAGGTAAGAAAAACTACATCTTATAGCAACACCTTAATATTTTCCTAATATTTAATATAAAATTAATTTTAGCAAGTAATATCAACCATGACATGCAGTAAACTCAACAAAATAGAAAGAGGTCTTGGTAAGAGGTATATTGGGGCCAGAGAAATAGCACGCCTGCAACACCTGAATGCCTTCTGGCAGACCCCTCCTAGCAGTTCATTTCAGAAGTCACAGTTCCCCTCCTTGCCAGCCCCTTCGTGATCCCAGCACTTCTCCCTCCCCAAATGAACTTCCAGCTGCTGAAGGCAGACAGTGACAGGTCCTCACCTTATGGGTCATCAGTAACTTAAAGACATTCGAGAGGAGATTTGCCACCTGAAGCTGGAACACAAAAGGAGAAGTTAGGAGCTGGTCAGAATACCTGTGTTCAAGAAGACTGAGCATGACAGGTGGGATTCCAAGTGTCTGTTAGCTTTTAGTCCCGGTGGTGGGAAAGATTACTGGGCTGACAAGAACCAACAACAAAGTATGATCCTCCCCACCCTGCCTGGGATAAGGAGTTCAGCTATGACCCACGGTTCTGTTTATTTGCCAGCCCAGGAAGGCTGACAACATCTCACAGCAGTACATGATAGGCATTAACTTGCTCAATACCACCATACTACATTCTCCGAAGTGCCCAGGCTGGCCGTAACCAATAGGATGCACGCTGGAACGTCAGGTTTAGTGACCACCTCAAAGAGGATTGCAAATGTTAGAGATTTGAAACACAAAAACAAACACATGTGGTTTGTTTTTTACTTAGAAGGAAGTACGAAAGGATTTTAGAGACTTTACTCCAAGACGCTAAAAACCCCCCATACTGCATAGTGGTGCTGATGGGATCACAGCTGACCTTTCTACCCAGGCCACTTTGAAAGCCAAGCTGCACTCAGTTTACATGAGGGTAGGACACAGTTTGTGGACTTGCCTTTCCTAGGGCAATGGTGTTCCCTCGAACTTTGGTCACTAGTTCTGCCATTTCGGCTTTGAATCGTTCAATATCCTGGCACTGGTTGGCACGGGCATGATGAAGAATCAATTCTGCCACTCTCTCCCCCTGTGAAACAAGTGGAAAAGAACAATCAGCAAAACTAAATCACTGTTACCAGCAGGCCTACAGGGAGCTGCGCATCAACACTGGAAGGCCTCTGCTGCAAAGGTTCCTGGAGGAGACATACTGCAGGGAGAACTCACAGGCTACGCTCTCCTATTCCAGCAAGACCCCCAAGCAATCAACAGAAGCAGGTAAGAAAGAGCAGAATTGGGCCAAAAGTCTTAATATGTGGCAAAACATTGCTCTATTTTTCTTGCAGGTCTTGTAGGAGATAACATAATGAAGATCATCTCTCAAGTGGAAGTTTCAAGGGGAAAAATAAAGCCCATGGGATAAGCATTTCTTCTTAGCAGAGGAGATAACAGTGTAAAGGAAGGCATCCAGTAGCCTTTCCCTATGGGCAAAGTTCAACCTTCGATTTACAAACTGTGGAGGGAAGAGATGATTCTGTGCCAGCACATTTGGTGAGGAAGAGGCAGCAGGGGAAGAGCCGTACCCAAGCTTCACTTGTGAGAGGCATTACAGCTCATCCTGGAAGAGCTGTCTGACAGCGACGGACAGAGCCAGAGGCTCCACGTTTGGCAATGAGATTTGGTGTAGAAATTTTTCACCTGTAGATCATGCAACACACCAAACCTGAGCCACGAAGGATGTGTAATCAAATGTTCACAGCTTTTGCTTAGTAGCTGAGAGAAGTCTGGCAGCACAGGATGGCCCTCAGTGCATGGATTTTAGCACCAGCTCCTGGGTATGCTTCAGTAGATTAAACAGACTGAGGTAAAACATGTCCCTCCTATGTACAAGTGAGCCATCCAGCTCACAGCTGAGAAACAGCAACGTGTCAGTATGACTGTACATGCTTTTCACAAAATGAACAGGACACATCAGCACTGGATTCTTTCAGCCCATGGGAGAGTATATTTCAAACAAGTGGGAAGGAGAAGGGAGCTCCCCTTACATGGAGGAGCCTGGCAGAGGTCAGACCCCCTCTGCCTGCTTTGCTGCCTCTTCTCTCCCAGCGCTGATGCAACACCAAAATGGAGAATGGCCTAGAGGCTTTCCCAGAGCAAGGCACAGAAAACTGCAGAAGGGAACATGTGGAAGACCAAGATCTTAATCCATTCCCTCCTCTCTAGCAAAATCTGGCAGATTCTGCAACAATCCCTGAAATGAGCAATCCCCAGGCAGCATAAGTGGCATTAGAAGCACTCCAAACCAAGGAGTGGCAGCCACTGCATTCTGTCACACACTTCCAGTCTCCTGGGCCACTGAAATCACTCCACTCCAGCAGCCCCTGGCTTCAGCTGAGCATCTCATCTCTGTCTGGAAGAGTTTCCCAGCTATCGAGTCTCCTCTGCCCTCCTGGGGAGGACTGTAAGGGGAAATAGAAAGAGCACTACAGTCTGGCCACCAGGCTCTCCAGCTGTCTCCCTTCGCCAACCTCAGCTCCCTAACGCCATGACAGAGGCCTCACCTGGCCCTGGACCACAGCTGTGAAAACCGCCCTGAAGTTCTGCATGTCAGCGCTCTGCAGCTCCGCCACGATCCCCGCGTCCAGCAGCACCAGGCAGAGCCGTCTGAGGGGCGGCTGCACCTCCACCACCAGCGTGTCACACAGGTCCACGATGGCCATCTGCTCCTTGCAGCTGGTGCTGACACGGGCCATGCCTTGCACCAGGATGTTCCCGGGGTGCAGGTCAGCGTGGACGAAGTTGTCAACAAAGACCTAGAAGACAGGCAAGTCTTAGAGCAGCTGATTCCAACCAAACCTGCCCACACCAAGCCCCAGGCAAACAGCATGGGTTCACGCTATCTGTTCCCTTTTGTTATTAATGTGCATCACCTAAGGCGGCAACACAGCAAATGGCTGCTGCAAAAGATCAACCGTGTTGAAAGAGCACGAGTGCTACTCACTCTAGGGGAGTCAGCAGGGCTGCGTGAAGCAACCCTGCGCATCTGGGAGAGGTAAGGTACAACAGGGACAAGTTCCAGCAGGTGGCTCTCCCTGGCAATTAGCCCTAAGCTTGGTGTAGGCTGGTAGCCCTTGGCAACCACTAACATGGTTACTTTGTGTTCCAGCAGTTTGCTGGTATGGGGCTTAGTGCATGGCTAGGTTTGTCTTGCCCACATTATCAACCCACATTACAACTGCATTGAAAAGTAAGGAAAATAAAAGAGGAAACAAATGTGTGCAGCACTTCTCTGTCTCTGCTAGTGGTTAGCAGCAGAAAGGAGTAGCAAGAGGGGCAAGCACAAGGTAATACTTCTCCACTGATATTCCTGGCAATCTGGGGCTGCAGGACCTTCCACAAGGAGGTTATCTTTGTATCTGATGGATTTCTTCACCTATGAAGTTGTCTAATTCTCATGTAAATAATTACAGCAGCGTGAAAATAGGAGGGTTTGGGGCATTGCCTGAAAAAATGACCTCTGATAGTTTTATGTCCTCATTGTTCTAAGAAACCACAAACAACATCCATATTTACTCTCATACACCCATGACTGTGTATCTTTACCAGAAGCCACTCTAATTTTTCTGCTTTTCAGAGCTGACAGTCCCAGTCATTTCATCATTCCTGTACAGAAGCCATTCCACACTGGTAACAATTGTCCTGGCTGCCTTCCTCTGCACCCTTAGTTCCATTACAGCCCTTGAAAGGGAAGATCATGGACAGTGAGGGACTGGAACCACAGAATATTCAAGAGACAGGTATTTATTTTACATATAGCCATAATATTGCTTCTTAGCTCTGTAATTCTTTTCTACTCCTAAAATTTGCTGGTTTTTTCTTTGCTTTGCTCCTAAGCATTGAATCTAACATTAGCATAAAACTATCTATTGTAGTTCTACCATTGCTTTTCTGAATAATAAAAGCAATTTCAGCCTGCCACACTATGTGAAGTTCTAAATGCCGGCCTCCCCACTGCCTTACCACAACGTTGCAGGTACCAACTGAATTTCACCTGACACTTGCTGCCCGCTTGCTCAGCACTGAGGTTATTTGCAGCTCCTCCTTGCTAGCTCTCATGGCTCCTCACAAGCAAATTGAGTCACCTCTCAGCACACCTTTCCAGATCATTTTTTATTATCTTGGCCATAAAAGAACTAGACAGACAGAAGGTGAATTGTAAGCTACGCTTTTTTTTTTTTACTCTGTATTTTGTTCTTCCTTAAAAAATGTCATTTTGGAGTAGGGGTGAATAACTGAAGAAACAAGCTGTTTTCCCTGTGAGTTGCATCCACAGTCTTTGCACAGACTGTGGTATTTGCTAATTACATGGCACTTTACAGTACTCATGCAACCTGTGAATATTCATGACATGGATCAACAGGTTTGGTAAGCAATGCACTGATCAAACTGCAGTGAGACCCTACCATGTGCAAGCAGATCTCCTTTCTGCAGCTAAAGGAGCTCCACAGCAAAGCCTACAGTAGAGGTGTATGCAGTCCAGGCGTTACTCAGGTTGTGTGTTACATCGCATGTGAAGTACAGACCCTCCCTCCATCGGGTCAGGAGCTGCACAGTGCCCTGGCAGCCCAAGTCCTGGGTTACCACACTACCTGACACCCACGCGCTGGCTGCAAAAGGCACAGCTGTGTCTTTCAGTCCATGCAGAGAAGATGTGAGAAGCAAATAGTGTCTTATTACCCCAACAGAAAAGCTTCTGCAGAAAAACAACCATCGCTTCCAGCCTCCGCCAAGTGCCTACCATCTTTAGGAGCATGTCCATGCCCATCTTTGCAAGTCTCTTCCTGAGTTCTGTGGCAACCTCTGCGTGCAGGTAGCGCGAAATAGGCTCACTCTCCTGAAAAAAAGAGCTGGAGTCAAATACACCCCGTGTCCCACTTTCAACCATACCTTTACCTAGGTGCTGAGAGTTGAGGAGACCAAGTAAGAATAACCTAGAAGGGACCAGCTCAGTGGAGACTGCACCTACTAAGATGGTGAACACGAAAACATCAAGGGTTTGTTCTTCAGAAAAAGCGTGTGACAAAGCCTGGGGCAGAGACACCCTTGCCAGGACTGCGTCCACAAAAGCTAAGGCTGAGAGTAGCTTTGGTCTGTGACTCAACCATCCACAAGGGAAGCGAGGCGAGCATCAGAATGTGTCAGATTGCTGAGCTCTGTGCTTTGACCCACCACAGAGGAGAGCCGGAGCGTGGTGTTGCTTGGCAAAGCACAGGCAAGCACATGGGGGCTGGACACACTGCTGGTCTGCTTGGTGTCAGGCCAAGCGTTCACTTCTAGCTGGAGCTGTCTGCCACCTGTCTTCTGGGATGCACTGTTTACACACAAAGAGAGCGGAAGAGACGCTGAAGGACACCGATCTCTTTAAGCAAATCAGAGAAAAGCACCCTTCTGCCTGCGACTGCTCCTTCCCCAAAGACACCTCTTCAGCATGCTCTTGTAAGGGCCTCCTCGCCGCTACCACTGTTGCCAGACCGTGCAATTCTTACCTCAAATGTTTCCACTAGAACATCTCTTGTTACCAAAGGACGAAGGGGAGTTGGAAACTTCACAAAATCGACATCTAGGAAATTCTGTCGGAAGCGCTCCAGATTTCTGGCTTCGTAGCGCAAGTCGATCTCAAGGGAGAAAAAGTAGATTGGGAATTAAAGGCAATTAGATCTTCAGGATCCTGTATTAGGAAATGCCTGTACGGTGCAACACACGATACCAACAAACCTGGTCAGGAAGTCAAAATTAAAACAGAGTAGTGCTTCTTACATGCTTATAGCTTTTCTAGCGGAAGAGCAGAGTAACAGATGGACAGGCTGCCATAGCAAGAAGAAATTACAATATAACATTCACAAAATAGTCTACTATGAGAAGCCTTTGCCTCAGCTCTTCAGTGATCCAGTGCCTTGACCCAAGGCTCCTGCCCAACAACATTCTTGTACCTTCCCCTATCCACTGCAGCTGCTCAAGGATGTGGGAGGGAAGATATCCTTGCCTCACCTCCCTCACCTGGCAATGGGAAATATTCCAGGCATGGATCATGTTCTTTCAAAGAGAAACAAAAAATGACAACAGGCCTATGAGATGCTCTCCCCATCTTGAGTCTTCAGAGAGTCCAGCAAAAGCTCTGTCCCTCTGAATCGGTCCTAAGGACCTCCAGTCACATCTGAATGCAGTCCAGTTTACAGCGTGGATTTGCTGAGTAGATTTCTTGCAATAGTTGAAAACAGTTAAAGTTTTCAAAAAGTTTAAGACTTCAGACTCCGCAATCTCGACACAAAAATGAAGTTGGCAGATAATGGTTTGTGAAGTCTTTGTGAATTTGGTAACATGGACATTTCAGCACTCAGTGAATCAGGAGAGGGTTTCACAGCTACTTGCACAGTTTAACTTGACCGACGCTGTGAGTCCGATGATGATACAATACAGAATGCTATAAACTCATTTAAAAGTGTATTAATCATGCTAATATGTGCACCTCGAGGCTAAGAAACACGACCAGCAATTACAGACTGTAAACTTAAATGTAGGATTAAAAACACGTCTGAGCACTAGTTCAGAGATTCTTTTCCTCCAGAACTCCTTCAGCAGCATTAATCTTTCCTTCACAATCCTGCAAAAGGACTGCAATTATGCTAACCTGCTCTTCAGGTCTGCTAGAAAATATACTTACAGTCTTAAATAAAGATCGTTAAAACTTTTTTGTTCTTTGCTTCTTTATGCTGTGCACGTGTAAGTTTTCCTACGGTAATTTTATGTGACTGATGACAAGAAAACATAATGAAAGAGCAAGCAAACCTTCATCTAACCCTTCAGAAAGCAGCAGTATGGATGGAGTTAGAGCCAGTCAGTAGCAAGAAGCGGTTTTATTTCAGTACGTGGCAGTGCACACACCTGCTGAAGCATAAGTTTCTCAAATTCTTCCACCACCTCTGTCAAACTGAGCCACTTGAAGCCAGGGAGGAGTCCGATGAGGTAGCTGCCCATCTTCATGAGAAACAGATCCATCTCCACTTGGTGGACAAGCCCTGGGTGCAGGACCTGCACGAGAGATGGCGGCAAGGTCAACTCCCAAGACACTAAAACAGCAGTCCACTTCAACCAGCTACAAGCACCTATTTGAAACAAGCAGGACCCAGCCTATAAAGCTGGGGGCTAACAAGGCCGCATCAGCTACTCCTCAGAAGAATTTTTATTTTGCCACAGATAAGCTGTGAAGAAACACTTCATGATTTTCAAACGGAATATTTCTGTGCTGGAGCCTACAACTTCACCCAATGCCATTTTCCATTGCTTCCACTTTTCTCCCCTCTTCCTGCCATGTAGCACTGACTGGTATTTGGAGCGGCTCCAGCGTACCACTTCCTTAAATAATCAGCTTTGCTGGGAAGAACTTATCTGTTCCACATTTCTCCATATGAGAATAGGCCTCATTTTCCGAAAGGTGAAACCAAGATTAATATTCATCCTTTGAACAGAAGCTGTGCCCTTGCAGGCATTGCGGGTGTCCAGGTGCCACATCAAATGGTGCCACAGGCAGGACGTGTACAGGCCAGGCTGACAAAAGCTGAGGCCACTGCTACCTGGAGTGCAGCTGCCTGGAGCCAGAGCACCACGAGGAGACATGGAGGGAGATGAGCATCCCTTCTCTCGCTCCATTTGACCCTAGCCAGTCTACTCTTCTCCACAGGAACTACAGCCTTCCTAGCCTTGTCCTGTGCTCTCCTCTTTCACGTGTCTGCCAGCACAACGTGTGACTTACTTTGATGGCTACAGGCACGAGGTGTCTGCCTGATGAAGGGTTTGCACTCAGGAGCGCTCTGGCCATCTGCTCCAGGCGGGGCGTTCCACTCTCAGCACTTCCCGGGGAACAGCTGCCTGGGCTCAGCTCCTCCCGGCTCCTCTCTTCCCACATCCCCTCGCTCTTCCTCCTCCTCAGCCACCTGAAGAGGCCCGTGAGGCCCGACACCTCCCAGGCCTCAAGGGCAGCCTGTAACACGGAGCTCCGCACCAGCCCCGGGGCCCGGGGGCCGGCGATGGCCCTGAGGTCGGCATAGGCTTTATACACCTGCGCCACGCAGCCGGAGCCGACGGGTTCCCGGCTGGGGAACTCGAGGATGCTCCCCCAGTCTTCGCCGAAGGCCTTCCTCAGGAGCTCGTCGGTGTGGGCCCAGGGGTGCGGGCTCACCTCGACGTGCAGCTTGGAGAACTCCTCGCAGAAGGCCTCGGAGAAGAGGTCCCTGCGGGTGCTGGCCCACTGCCCCAGCTTGATGCAGGTGGGCCCGGCGGCCTCAGCCGCGCTCCGCAGCAGCCGCAGCCACAGGACGGCCAGGCCGGGCCGCAGGCGGCTCAGCGGGTACAGCAGCAGCAGCGGCCCGAAGCGCAGCAGCAGCCCGCATGCCCGCAGGCCCAGCCGCAGCGCCAGGCCCAGGCGCCGCAGCAGCCCCCGGGGCGGACGCTCGGAGCCGCGCTCCGCAGCCCACAGCGGCCGGGTTGCCG
>WBMW01001003.1:1422550-1512646 GCA_013396635.1 Penelope pileata
GGAGGGCCGAGGCGAAGCCCTCCACCATCTTAGCGGCTGCCGCGCCGCCCGCGGTCCCCCCCTGCCTCCACTGGGACAAGGCGAGTGCTGCTCCTCTCGGGGCTGCTCCCTGCTCCCCTCAGGGCTGCTGCCCTCGCCAGGGAAGGAGGGTGGCCGAGGAGGGCTGTGCCTCGCCCTCCCGCATCAGGCTGGCAGGTTAGCGAGGAGAAGGCACTCGCTGAGCTGAGGGAAACCTCCTCGCACAGGCGGCAAACTGCACCCTGACTTCAGCAAAGTCCCGCTTCCCTCCGTCCTCTCAGCTTTGCGTGCTGCTCCCTCTCGGGACAGCCTGCCTTTCTCTTCGCCCTCCTTTGAGGAGAACATCTGCAGCTGGAGCTTTGCAGAGTGGCGTTTGCCTTTGTCCCGCTCGGGATCCCCGTCCCGAGGAGGAAGGCTTTCCCGCTGCTCCGCCAGGCGGTGGGTGCTGGCGGAGTGGGCATGGAGCCCGGGGGCCAGCAGCTGGGAAGGGCAGCGGGCAGGATTTACAGCTGCAGCCTTCTCAGGGTGTGAAAAGCGGAAGGTCGTCTGTGCCAGGTGTAGCGGGGCTGCTGTCAGGGTTCCTATGGGTCTCTGAGGAGCCTGGTGCTGCACAAAGGGCTGTCCGGGGGCGGAGGGGCCTCTGGTGCTGGGGGCTGTGGGAGCCTCACAGGAGTGCATGATAACTGCTGAGCACAGGGCGCTTCATCCTGTGCTGGCGGCTTTGTCGGGCATGGTTTATTTCCTGGCTGGGTCAGCAGGTTGTACAGACCCTGTTCCTCACCCAGAGGCGTCCCTTTCCCTGGCCCTTTTTGCAAGGTTTTTGCTGTCTGGGGAGCAGCATCTCCTGCACAGAGCTCAGCTGGGGCCACAGAGAGGGGCAGAGGAGTTTCCGTGGGGCTTTTGCTAGGGCTGTACATATGTACAGCTGCTGGTGTTGGTGGCAGATTAAAAAGCTGTTTTCCGTGTTGACTGCTATCTTACTGAACACTGATTCCCTGATGTGTGGTTGTGAAGTCCCATAAAGCGCGCTGGCTCCATTTCTGAACCGCCAGAAAGGGAGTCGGTACGCATCCTGCCAGAGGAGGAATGCGTTCCCTCGACCCTTGCACTGTGTTCCGGGCTGTTGTTGTCAGGGTGGTGTTTGTGGATTTGGGTTGTTGTTGTTGTTTTTGTTTTGTAAGTAATCCAAAGAGCGCTTCACCATGTGAGAGCAGATACTTACCGCCTTGGGATGGACTTGGATGAAGCTGGAAACTGTAAGGGTGGAAATGAGAATGCAGCCACAACATTTCCCAGGATAATACAGTGCCTCTTTGTGGGTCCGAAGAGAACACACTGAAAACAAAGGGCACTGGAGCGACCCGGGATGTATAAAGCGGGGTAAAGATTTATAGCTCAGCTGGGACCGCTCTTTGCCTCTGGGCTGGAAGGTTGTGTGCTGGAGCCTGGGTACGCCTCTGGCACGTCCCCTGTCCTGCTCGTCAGCCCTGAGCCCCACGCACGATCCTCCCTGCAGACAAGTGCAAGTGAAATGTCCCCAACTGCTGCTTTCTGTGGTGTCCCCAGCTCGCTGCCTTGGGAAATCTTTTAGGACATTTTGTCTGCAGAGGGAACCACGTGATGCTTGTTGTTCTCCAGAAACAAGAAGGGCATTTAGATCCCTTGTCAAGTACTTACAACATGCTTGTCTTTCTCCCATGCCGAGTGGTTTTACATGTTAGAAGTTTTCATTTTGACAAGGAGATGATAAATAATGGCTGTGTCAGCTACCAGGCTCTGGCTTTTGGAGGTGATCTAAACTCCAAGGAAGCTTTGCGACTGAATTATTCTGAATATCAGCCATAATAACCAATTTATATGGGACTGTAATTAAACCTCTGTTGTGCTGCGTGCTGTAAGAACACATAGGCAAATGCAATCCTTGCCCCCAGTTTCAGAAAGTCTCCAGTCAGATCTTCACCCAACAGAGCCAGCGTTAAACATGGGTTGATGCTGGGCGTTTGGGAAGTGCCCGGTAAGGGTCATGTTCTTTTGGACCCCCATAAATGTGTCATCCAAAGCAGCTCATTCTCTCTTCCTTTTCTAGCACCTGACATTGTTTCCTGTACTGAGGTTTCTCCTTTCTAAGTGGGGGCCAGACCAAGGAGAGAAAAGGCTCTTTAGTGCACTTAAGTCCATGAGAACGGAGAAGAACCACTCGTAAGCTCTTGTTGAAGCTCTTTGGTTTTGATGATGAGCTCTCTCAGGCATCCAGAACTGGGGTCTAAGCTCTTTAGGGAAGCATTTTTTTAGCGGAAGGATTTAAGTACTACTGGCTGATACATCTGTTGGCAGGATCCCAAGGGCTGGCTGGAAGAGGCCTCTACTGTGAGGGAAATGCTGAAATAAGACTTTTAATTAACTTGCAGAGCAGCTCCTTAAGGGCTGGGAAGACTCCACAGGGACGAAGGGAGTGGGATGTAAGTAGGAGGAAATTTCTTGTTGGACTTGAGCTCTGAAAGTCAATGAATGAGCCTGGTTTTATCTAGGTATGGCTCAAATAACATTGCATCTATGCATTGTTTTACTCAGACAAGACCGGAAGAGTAACGGTGTTCTCTTGGTTGTCGCTATGAAGTACAGTGGAAAAGACAATAGCATGCTTATCTGGCTTGCAGAATTTTTCTGTTTTTCACCTCTAAATGTTTTTACCAACTCTGGAAGTAAAAGCAAAGGTCGAAGTGTGTGAATATGAATGTCGTTTTTGATGGTTTCAGCCCAGGTCTTAGTGAAGGTCAAATAGGAGCGCTTTCATTCCCTGCCTCCATGGTCAGCCTAGCACGCTGCATGACTGAACTCCAGGTTCCTGGCTTCAGGCTGCACTTCTGAATGTTGGCTTCAGCAGGGGCCGTGGTTGATCTTGGATCTGGGCCATTTCAAGGTCTTTGTTGTTGGTATGGCACTGAAAGGCATCACTGCTTTGTTCAGTAAGTAAATGCTTGAGATCCCATAGGCCAGTCCTATTCAGGATCTGTCCCAGCCTGTACATGGTTCACTAGCTAATTGGATCAAGCCACTCCATATCTGTAGATGTAGACTGATGGGGTGAAAGTCATAAGTATGTCCCCAGGCTGGTTCCTGAGGGAAGCAGCAGATATTTGCCAGCTGCTCGCGCGAGGCTGTGCCGCCGGCTCACAGCTTGTGCTTGAGCTCAGGGTCAGCTCACAGCATGGAGCCTGCTTGAAACGCCTTTGGGGCTGTGCTGTCTTGGTGGTCTTGTCTCTTCTGTGCAGCTCTGGAACCATGTGGTTCCAGCCTAACACTGGTTCCAACCAGTTCTGACCTATTCAGTCCAGTTCTGACTGGATCAAGTTGGTTGGTTCTGACCAGTTCCAACTGGTTCTATCCAGTTCTGACCGGTTCTAACCAGTCCATACTGGTTCTGACTGGTTCAAACTGGAGCAAATTGCTTCTGAACAGCCCAAAACAGTTTTAACTGGTTCTGACTGGATCCATATGGTGGGTGCTGTGGGTCTTGATATTGTGTTCATCTTTTACATCAGTGTTTCTCCACCTCCCCAGATCAGGGAAACAGCTGAAGCTGGCACGGTGTTAGTTCCTGGGCAGAAAGCAATAGCGACACTGGTCATTGAAGGTTTTAACTAATTAAACGTGTTAAGAGCTAGTACATCAGGAGCCCTTCTTCTACACTTGGCGTGAGGTCATTGTCCCAGTGCTGGGATGCTGCCAGGGCAGGTCTCCAGGCTGCAGGGAGAGCTCACACCCGATCCTCCTGGGCTGGGGAGCAGTGTTCATGCAACAAAAGGCAGAAGAAGATGGCTTTTCCTGAGCACTGCCTTTGCCTGTACGTATGCTGGCCCAGAGCCAGGATGGAAACTCTGTCCTCGTGAGCAGAGAGGGAGCTGAGAGGGGCGAGAGGCAGAGGGGCCCAGGAGTGGAGGGAATGAAATAAAGACACCGACCCACACAGGGAACAGCCCCTGGCAGATGGGCCTGGATGTCCCCCCGGGTTCTTGGTGCAGTTGGCTTCATGAAGACTCACCTGGGAGCGTGGGTGTAGGCACGGATCGTTCCCAGATGTGTGGTGGAAGGTGGGAGTAGAAGGCAAAGGGAAGGATGCTGGGTGACTGAGCTAGGTGTTGTTTGGCTCTGCCAGGCCTGAAGTGGGATCTGTGAATTACTGCTGGGGCTGTGCTCCGGCAGTAGTAGGGCAGGTGCTGTGGTGTGGGCAATCAGAGGGGCACTGCTTGGTTTTTAACCCTGTTATTCTTCAACTGCGGCAGGCCTGGTCTCCTCTGTGAGCCAGTACTGCTTGTGCCGGTGAGGTTTGTCTCCAGGGTCATGTTCCTTCCAGCAGAGCTCTAGCTTGGGGGTGCTGGTAAGGTAGGTGCTGTGCTTGGACGCCTGCAGTGATCCCCAGCTACCCTTGTTGTGCATCGCAGTGTGCAGTCAGATTTGCTGAACATTCCAGTGTTAGAAGCATCAGTCTTCTTCAGGTTTCAGGGGGGTGTCTGGCTCCCAGGGCAGAACATTGTTTCCACTCAGGGAAATCAGGGCTGGGCTGTGTGCAACACAAGCTTGAATCTCACTGGGACAGTGGCCTTTGAGCACGTGTTTAAAATGAAGCACCTGCTGAGGTGTTTTCCCGATCACAGCTGGTCTCACACACGCAGTTGTATTCTGTAGAATCATTTTGCATCAGTGATGTCCTTGAACAGCACTTTCCTCTTCATATCCTGCCAGCCTCCTTGCCAGGCTCTTGCTGACGAGCCCTGTTGCTGCAAGCAGTTCAGGTGAGATGCTGTCACGGCCCTGGTATTTTGCTAGCATTGTGCACAGGCGTGCATCTGTGAGTGATTAAATCAGCCCATCGGGGTGTCATCTGGAGAGGAACAAATGCTGAGCTTGCTTTGCGGGCGGGGGGAGGATAAGATCCCCCTCTGTATTCTCTGCTGAAAGCTTTTCCCCTCTGCAGATGTGCAGCTGCTGGAGTTCCTTGCCAAAAGGCAGCCGTGAGTTACAGAGCTGGAGAACATGCACACATCTGTTTGCAGAGGAGAGCGGGGATGAGGCCTGGTCCTCCCGTCCGGGGGGATTATGTTCTCATGATAGATAGTGCCGATTTTCATGGAGGGAAATGGCGCATTTCACAGGGCACCGGGAGGGCGCTTCGTAAATATAGGTTCACTTGCTGGTGTCAGCCAAAAACCACCTTACTAAATTAAAAAGGAAAGAATTCCCAAAGACTTCTCAGACTGTTGGAGCTTTTTCTTTAAAAACAGTAAGCCCCCTGAAGATAGATATGTATTCCATGTACAAAAATACGTGCTTCAGCCGCCAAACACACGCTGTGAATATAGGCTTTGTGTTTCCTCGTAGGTGAGAGCTGAGCCTTGGATCATCCAGAGCTCATAGTGGCAAAGGGGAGTAAACGCCTCCTAATAAAATTGAGAAGGGTGCTTCTCCGGCCCATGCAGCACTTCAGAAATCAGCGTCTGGCCAAAACCAGAGCTGAGGTATCATCCACAGCCCACTGAAGTCAGTGGGACCTTTTCCATGAATTCAGTGAGCTTGGGATCAGTGAGCTGTAACTGAGAATCTGTTTTTCCCTGCCTTGACATGTCAGGCTGCGTGCGTAGCAATTTGTGGCCCAATTGTGCAAGCATCCAGAAAAGAGATGTGTAAGGCGTCGAACTTTTTCCAGATGAAGTGAGAAACCCTGATCTCGCTGGCTGCCATTTTTCAGCGATGTCAAACTCGGAGAAAGGTTTCCTACTGGGAAAACAACGCGTACTATCCGCTCTTTTTGCATCAGATTTCTCTTTCCCCTGAGATTACTCTGAGTGACTCCAAGCTGAAGTTCTGGCTTGGTGTCACGTAAGACAGTCCTGTACGTGTGTTGGTGAAAGACGCTGCCATTTAGTCTGTGCTGGAGCCTGCCCCGTTGATGTCCTCGTGTTCACGCAGTAGGAAGCTCTCCTTGCGGGATGATTCAGTGTACGCAAATTCAGTGGGAAACGAAGATTTCCTCTGTTGGATTTCTGAATCTCTCCATCAGAGAAAGGCACTTTTGGGCGTGTTTCAGGGACTTCAAGACTGCCTCTAAAAGCCACAAATTTCATAAAATGCTGTCAAGATTTGGTGAGGTTACTTTTAAATAACTTGTTCTGGCATGTAACGCACTGTTTAATGTGCTGTTTGCTTAATATTTGCTTGCATGGGGCAAAATTGTTTTTCTCATCCAAAGGAATCTGGAAGCATGATCAGAAGCAGAGGACTTGCCCTACAGGAGCAGTGAAGTACTTCAGCCAGCAGTCCCTGCAGGAATACAAATCCCAGCTTTTCTGTGCTCCACACCAAACTGTTCACGTGTGCTGATGGTCCCGGTCCCTCTGCTAATTCACACTCAAGGCAACCTTCCATCAGGTTTTTCTTTAAGAAACTTTAGGTTCCATGTAAAGATACTTCTATGAAAAATCAAGCCTGATCTTGGATTACATTACTTAAAAACAGAAAGAGAAAAGTCAAAAGTAAAGGTTCAAGAGGGCCTGGAAACTGTTCATCACCAACCCATTCTTTTTTCCTGAAGGGCTTAAGTAGTTCAGCTGTCGTGCTGTTTCTGCTGCACATGTAACGAATCCTTTTTTAATTTGTGAACAGTATTTTGCAATAGAGGAGATTTTGTTATGATTAACCACGAAATAGTTGAGCGCAGAATTAAGCAGAAAGTTATATATTGCAAGTTTCCTTAAGCAGTTGCTTCAGTGTGTCAGCAGAACTTGGTGATACGCTGATGAAGCACAGCAGGGTGTAGCTGGATGAGGTCACCAGAAAACAAAGCCAGTTCTCCAGCCAGTGTCAGTGCCACTGTTCTCTCTGAGCTAACCGTTGCTCAGCCGTGGGGTTTGGGGCTTTCTGATGCTTTGGAGGAAGCGTTGTGGTATTTCTTTTTCAGTTTTGTGGTTGAATAAAACAAAATGTCTAAATGATTGTTTGGAGGTGGGTGGCAGTGTAGCCCCATCTCTTCCTTTCTCTCATTTTTCCCTTCCCCCAAAAAATTTGGTAAGAAGGAGGGGGAAGCCTAAATAAAATGCTTCAGCAAATTTTGAAGGGAAAGTTTAAATGCTTCAAAATCTAGCTAAATTTTGCTAGATGTCATTTCTGACTCTAACCTAGCTCTAACCCAACTCTTGTATGCTTCCTTCAGACTGCAGTGAACGTTTTCTTGAATCTTTTTCTCCCGTTGGGCACGCTGTGTCTGATCATACTGAACTCAGCAAAAGCAGTTTCAGTTGATCAGAAACCATAAGTAGTTTATTCATCCAGCAGCACTCAAAGCTATTTGTGATTTCTTAGTTTTAGGTGGCAACCGTACTTTCAAGTACCACACATCACTAGTATTTCTTTCGCTCATGAAAGCGTATTTAAAAAAAAAACTTCTTGCTAGTCTACTTCAGTGCTGAAATTTCCCTCCTGTCTTATTTTTCTTTTTAATACAAATGGAATGAACCCACTAAGAGAAGCAGACAGCAGATTTTTATTAAGTAAATGCTATGCAGTATGAATGTTTGAATGATTGCATGTGGAAGAGATGGGAAGAAGAATGCCTACTCGAATGCCGAACATTTTTCATACCAGCCAAGAAGTAAATCAAGTATAGCATTACATAAGCTCTTCTAGTTGAAGGAAGTGTTTGGGGAATTTTCCCTAAAAGGTTGAGTTCAGGCTTAGTTTGCCAGTAATGTCTGTAGCCTTACTCTTTTCAGTAGAGTAAATCTGGTTGTTACTGAAAGGTCTGTTGTGTTCGGCCATGGGTAGCTGAAGCAACACCTCTGTGTAAAGAAGGTGGTTCTGGAGAGCCATGCCTCCCTAACTGACCCGTTAGTAGGGTATCTAATCTGGCAAATATGCATATTTCTTAAAATTAGTGTCTTCTGGTGAGAGAACTGGAATGGGAGCTTCACAGAGGACGCTGCAGATCGTGAGGCGTTGCGGTGTTGTCCTAGGACGGCCGCCTCTCTCCTGGTGTTGGTTGTCTGCTGGGGGAAGCCTCATCTCTTGCCGTACAGGGCAATCTGTAGGACTTGTCCCCTCAGTAGAGGCTTAATGGGGTTGAACTGAGGGGTCTGCTGGGGTTTCTGTGGGCCTGTGCGCACTGGTGAGGAGCAGCAGTGAGGTGAACGTGGAGGACAGGGTGCAGTCCAAGCTGCGCCGCGCTGGGGCCACATTGGTACCTCCAGCAGGGCTGGGATTTCACCTCGCGTTGGGCTGGAACAACAGATGTTTATGACTCTGAAGATGAAAAACAATGATGTTTACTGAATTGTTCAGGGGATTGGGGCTTCCGCTAAGTGTCTGGCTCCAGAAGATTCCTATTTGGTGTTTTGTTTTGGGTCCAGTCAAATACGCCCTTGTGAAATGCATTCAGTGCTGGCTGCTTGGGAGTAACGAGCTTTTCCTGTGCACAATAAACAGTATTGGGGCCTCATCCAGGGCAGCACTCAAACATCTTGGGTGGAGTATGCCCTTGTGGTTACCCTGCAATACGAAACTTGGATGCACTTTCTCTGGGTTGGAGGCTTCTGTCAGAAAAGCTGTGCTTCGGTCATGAGATAAGGGCTCGGTGGAGGAAGGCGTGCATGGGATCCCCGCTTCTGCTCCCTTATCGAACAGTTTGATGCACGGCAAAGAACGCAAACAGCGGAAATTAAAAGTCTTCTAGAGTATGTATTGCCTCTAGCACATCCCGTCGAGCAGAGTACTGAACAGTATGTGCCTGTGTGATACATCTCCAGTTTCTATGTTTTCTACCATGAAAAACCCAAAGAAATGCTTCAGCAAAAACACCACAAGGACTTCCCAATAAGGTGCTTTCACTGTTTTTCAGGGTTTGTTTTAACGTAGTAGTGAAATAACATAAAGCTTTTTTTAAAAAAGAGCCCTAATCTCTCTGAAAGTAGAATGAATTTGGGAATAAACTATTTTCTTTTTCTGATACAGTAGTGAAAATTTACAGCATCCATCAATATTTGCCAGGGCAGTTTTCCTGGTGGCCTCCCTGATCCTTTTCACTGAGCTGCTGAAGCTCGTTGGGCACTGCTGCACCACTGGGGAGCAAAGGCTGCGTGGATGTGTTAGCAGTGGCATCGTTTTGGAGCTGGTTGTAGCAGCCGTTTTTTACTGCTCACTTGCTGGTCAGGTGGAGAGTTTTTAAAAGATGAAAGGCAAAAAGTAATCAATTGCAAAAGGAAAGGCACCTACTAATAGTGTTTTAAAAGCGAGTGGGTTTTGCAAATTTTTTTAGTTTATTTTTCACAAAGAAAATGAGTGTGAATTCTCTGTTCTGCAGTTATTGATGGCAGATGATATTCTACAGGAAAGCTGAGGAGGGACTTTTTACAAGGATAGGTAATGACAGGACAAGGGGTAACGGTTATAAATGGAAAGAGGACAGATTTAGACTAGCTATAAGGAGGAAATTCTTCGCTGTGAGGGTGGTGAGACACTGGAACAGGTTGCCCAGAGAAGCTGTGGATGCCCCCTCCCTGGAAGTGTTCAAGGCCAGGCTGGATGGGGCTTTGGGCAACCTGGTCTGGTGGGAGGTGTCCTTGCCCATGTCAGGGGGGTTGGAACAAGATGATCTCTAAGGTCCCTTCCAACCTGAACCATTCTGTGATTCTATGATGGTAGAGCAGCCCAGGCTGGGCAGGATGCAGGAGGTCCCTGTGCCAGCCTCCTTGCCAAAGCAGGCTCAGGTCTGAGCTCAGAGGAGGTTGCTCAGGTTGGGTCTTCAGAATACTACAGAGACAGAGGCTGCAGTGCTGTTCTCATGCTTTATCATCCTCCTGGTGAAAAAAAAATCCTTTTCCTTAGACCAAATCTCTGTCTTGTTTCCACTGGTGCAAGTTGTCTCTCCTCCAACCTGAGAGAGAAGCACCCAAGGACGTGGCTTCCCTGTGCTACCCATGGTTTTGCTGTACAAGAAGTAACACGTTCATGAAGTCATTGCAGGCTGTGGGAACCTGAGTCTCTAGGGGACGTAGAGAAGGCAGCCCAGCTCCCACTTCAATGTGCTCAGGTGCGTCACAGGCTCGATCCCTCCATCTGCTGAGCTGCTGGAGCACAACGAAGTGTCTGAACTGATGGTTCTTCTGGGAGTGCCTTCCTCAGGACCATGACCTGTTACCTGGGACATCTCATGGAATCACATAGTTGCAGGAGTTGGAAGGGACCTCTAAAGATCATCGAGTCCACCCCCCCTGCCAGAGCAGTTCCCTACGGCCAGCAGCACAGGTTGGTGTCCACGGGTCTCCTGTGGCAGCAAGCTCTGCCAGCTGAACCTGGCACTGCGTCAGGCTGGTGTGTCTGCTGGGTGCCTGAGTCCTCCGGGTATAGTGGGACACAGAGGTGCAGGTAGGTGCCCTCTCAGTTCTGCAGAGATACCTAGGCGATGCCTCCTGTTGCAGTTAGCGAAAAAGAAATGACTGCTGAAAGTGTTTGGAAATTGTTAGACACTTTCACAATATTCATCAAAAAACCAAAACAAAAAAACCTCATCCTTCCTTGGTTTTGAAAATGGGTCTTGATCTTCAAACTTCCGTAGTAACTTCAGAAAGTTTTACTTTTCTTGTATTTTTCTGCCCCCGAGGTGACAGCAGATTGTGCCACCAAGCTTTCGTGGTGTTTGCCAGCATGTTTGCCTGCCAGCACTAGGAGAAGATGGGATCTTTTTTCCCTCCTTGTGCAGAGTTTTGTAGTCTGGAGCTGTACCAAAGCCCATTGGAGGAAAATGTAAGGATGATGACAGGCACGGTGAGGCACGTTCATTTTCCCCGTGTTTTGCTCTCTCAGCCAGAAGTGCCAGTGTCATCCTCGTGCCTCCCCAGCCCCTTGCCTCTCTCTGTGTTGAAACCCCTCTGCAGCATCACCTCCCGCTGCCCACGGGAAGGGAGCAGCGAGCCACAGGGAGAGCAGCAGGGCAGAGGAGGAAGAGCTGTTCTCCCCAGGATTTGGGGTTAGCTCTTCCCCCTTTTATTGGCCGGGAGCACAGTGACCCACGTAACCACAGGGATGGGGCCGGCTCCCTCCCCCCGCTTCCTTTCCCTGGCAGAGCCCAGGCGCTCAGATTTCCTCCCTAGCGCAGGCGGATGGGGATGGCGGCTCTCGGCTACATTCCTTTTGGTACAAAAGAAGAGGAAAAACTGCTCTCCACGCGGGCAGATGGCCGACTGTTTCCTGGCAGCTCCACTGCAGTGTCTTTTTTCCTATTGTCCTGACACACACACACACACAGAGCAGCTTTCCTCCTGGAAAAATAAATAAATGCAAGAGCTTGGGGTGCGATTTTTTGCTTTGTTTTTTGGGTTTTTTTTGGAGCTGTGCAGGTTTCCTCCTCGTGATGGGTCGGCTGTTGGCGGCTCGCGCGCGGCCTGGCCCGGTCTGTGCGGAGGAAGGCTGAGCGAGGGGGTGGTGTGCGCTGCGCCGTGCTTGGAAGCCTCCAGCCAGAAATGGGATCTGCAGTAAGCAGATCTGCATTTGCAATGCCTGAGGTATGTGGGAGTGGGGCAAGGGGAAGTGGGGGCTCCAGGACCAAAAAGCGACCCCCAGGCAGCTCTCTGAGTCGGGAAGGTGATGCTCAGAGGCAGGCAGTGGGCTTGGGGCTGGCCCAGGGAGGGCTGAGATCTGCTGGAGCATGCAGATGGTGCCCCAGCGCTGGGGTGATGGGCGCCTCCGGAAGCTGTGCCTGGATCCTCCTGGGGAGGGGAAGCAGTCAGCATCCTGCGGGGTGAAGGCCACCGAAGGAGAGTTTCGCTGAGGCGCGGTTTATCTTCCCCAGTGATAACTTATTTTGGGAGAGTTGTAAGTTCTTCATTTTCATGCTCTCATTTCCTTTCTCAGTGTGAGACAGTTTGTCTTCCTGCCAGGAAACTCTGCAGAGTTGCTCCTTGAAGGGACCTCTTTGGGTCTCACTTGTGCTAGAATAGCAGAGGTTATCTCACCACACTGAAGATTAATTTCAGTGTGGTTCGTGGTCCGAATGCTATATTTTAGTGGCAGGTTGTTTCCTAGGCTGCCAACTGTTTGAGTTTCTTACGAGCTTAATAATAACTCTGTATTTTTTCCAGTTCTTTTTACGCTAGAAGTGATTCACTGCTGTAGTAGGACTGGTGTGTTTGTAACATTTGTAGCATTCCAGTCCAAGGAATGGAAGTAGCTACCCCAGTTGGCTCCACGGGTAGAACCGCCTTTACGCCAATACAGCCTGGTCCTTGTTGGAGATCGGGCCAGCTCCGCTGCATCTGTTAGGAATCCTGCCTGCCCGTGTGGCTGGTGGACCGTTCTGCTGGCAGCTGTCTGCCAGCCTGAACTGCTCTGTATTCCTGTTGTTTTGTTCCATATTGACTGTGGTCGTCTTGTATGCGGGTGATCTCAAAGCCAAAGAAAACAGGTATGAACTGCTGGCTGCACTGATGTCGTCAGCAAGCTCGGGTTCACTTCAGGAACACGGGATTCGCCGCTGATGTCTTGCTCAGCCTCGACTTAAAGTAATTGAATTTTCATTTGTGAGGCTGTAAAGCAAAAGTAAATATTATCCCACTTAGGGGCTGGACGATGCTGCTGTCTGCGTGGAAAATATGTCATTCCACTAATCGTTGTAATCAGAATTAATTTTAGGAGCCAGACTGGGAAGTAACGAATCCATCTCTTCCTTCCCTTGCAGAGGGAACCCGCCGTAGGAGTAAAGATGCATCGTGTCTCTAAGCAGCAATACAAACCATACTTGCCACCAGACAAAATAACATCATTTGCCTTCTGTATATCCAAGGCTTAATTAAATCTGTGCCTGTAAACAGTGAATTAAAAAGTGTTGCTGCCTTGCTGGACATGGTGATGGCACATCCTACCAGTGCCCCTGGAAACGCTGTGTTTCCAGCTGAGGGTGTGGTTGTCTGAAGGAAACTGGATGGATGTTGAGCTCCCTTTGAGCTGTTGAGCTTTTCTTCTGTTTGTTATGTGTTTAAGGGGAGGAACAAAGGGAAAATAAGACAATGGGAAGTGTGGAGCAAGCTTAATAATAGTGGGTGCAGCTAACCCCACCTTTAACAGAACACAATTCATATTGTAAGACTCTGTTTTCAATTTCTGCCTTCAGGTCAATTGTTTTGTTTCAGTCTACGGTTCTCCCTGCTGAGTATTTGCTTCTGGCTGAATTGCTTTTGAAAGCCTTCAGCCAAAACGTTTCAGCTGTTCCAGAGAGTGAAGCTAGGGAACTAGAATGCGCTACTTCCCCTGCGTTAAAAAGTACAGCAGGCTTTTCTTTTGCTAAGACTAATTCTGTGCTTTGAAACAGAAGTGTTATCTCTTGGTGAGGAATGCTGTTTGGGTCAGGAATGCATCCTTTGCCACCCCTCTGTCGTCTCCAATTGCCAGGGCTCAGAGGGAAGAAGATTTCGACTTGCACATGGGGCACTGAGGGACATGGTTTAGTGATGGGACTCTCGGTCACGCTGATGGTTGGACTTGGTGATCTTGCAGATATTTTCCAACCTAGATGATTCTGTGATTCTATGTTCAGCCGAAATTTCTACTTTTGGTAGCAAAAATCTCCAGTGATTACATGGTTCCTGATGCCCTATCCTGCTCCCTGTGGCAGGCAGGTGACACTCGTGCTGTGCCTGTGGAGCTTCGCCTACAGTCATCAGAAAATGAGTGCTGGAGGGAAACAATGGATAGGAGGTGAGAGTGCTTTCTCAGGAGTCCCACTGCTTTACTACAGATGCAGCTGAGACCCAGGGTGTCCACCAGCGTTGCCCACAGCAGCTCCTGCTGGCTCCCCTCTTCTCCTTGCTGAGGGTTAGCTCCCTTTCAGAGCAGAGCCTTGTGCCACCACAGTCCCAACACTGGTCCGTAATAAAATCCCACCCTGGGATTCGTATGGGAGTGGATATGTGACATACCCCTGCATGCATTTGAGAGCCAAAGGTTGGCCTCCTGACCAGAGGTACAGAATACATTGCTGTGGTTTAGTAGGACTTCCCTGTAAATCTCAGCCCAGAAATGGTGGACTAGACTGGCAGTAACATGTTTCTCCTGTGCCATCAATTATCCCTCTGGCACTATGGCAGAAAAGAGGTGGGAACTGCTCATTTTACTTGGATCCAGTATGGGCAAAGCCTGGACCAGAAAGGAAGGAAAAAAGCCTTGATCCCAGTCAAGGTCAATGATTTGGGCATAAAGGTGCCATCATTGTGCTTCTAAAGAAATGCACGTTAGGCTCTGCATGCATGGATATGCAGTGAGGGGAAAGTCTGAGATCTTCTCAGGGTATTGACAGTGGATATGCACATATGAAGTGCATCCACTATCTTGGAGGTGTAAGTGTGGAGGGTCTGTGCAGATGAGCATTGCTCAGGGCTGAGGGTGGGTGGCTCTGGGAGAATCCTCAGTTTGGGCAGGGAAGGGAGAACAAGGAGAGGATGAGTCTGCAGCTGGGATCCATTGGAGAGAGTCCTTGGGATGGAGGGAAGGCCTTCGAATGAACTATGGATTAAGGACTGGCAAAACATTTAAAGGGGACAAGCCTGGAAAGATAGGAATGTAGGGAACTGCTCATGAGGATAAGGGGGAATGGAGAGGGGCAAAGAGACAGCTGACAGTGAGTGGAGTGAACATGAGATTAGCAAAAAATGAGACTTGAGTAGTGACCTCAGAGAGTTAAACCTTGTGTGAGCAAGGGGACAGCTGAGGGGCAGAGACTGGTGTTGAGTAGACGGGGACGATGGTGAGGAACAAGGGCCTGTCTGGAGACATGAGAAGACTAAGGTGGGAGCAGAACAGAGAAGATTTTTGGCAGACAAGGCCAAGCTTAGTGATAGAGTCAGAGAGTCATGGAGTGGTTCAAGTTGGGAGGGACCTTAAAGCTCATCTAGTTCCAACCCCCACTAGGTCAGGCTGCCCATGATAAGGGAGTGACCCCCATAGCTGCTTCCTTCCAAACCTGGAACAGAGCCTGTGATTCCTGAAGTGCCCTGTACATGTGTACAAACCCCCAGCAGTGTCTGTCCCACCGTCTTCCCGGTGCTGCTGTTGTCCCAGCTCTTCCACTACGCCAGGTGGCAGAGGTCTTTGTGGGCCAGAGCATGCAGCCGCTGTGGTAACTCCATGCTGCTGTTGCTCCAGTGCCATACTATCAGACTTCAGTGTTTTGTTTTGTTTCAGTTAGCCTTTAAAACAAGCAAAGCCAAAGCTGAATCTTCCTTTGGTGTATCTCAGTACAGTGTCCGTATGTGTGGGGCCGAGCACTCAGGAAGGAAGTGCCAGTTCGCAGTTATCTGTGCAGTTCCAGTTGCATCCTCCATGCACGTAGGTCGCAGTGCTCGGGCATGCCGGCCCAGCTGCATGTTCGATGGACACATCTGCAGCCTCAGTCAGTGCGACAAAAGGGGCATGCTCTGGAGGGGAACCAGAGGTGGAACTGGTGCCTGCAGGGATTCCTTGCTTCAGTAACTATCCTTGAAGAGGTGGGGAGAAAGCAAAATAGTCAGTTCATCCGTCCCAGCAAGGTACTTTCATCCCTCCCTTCCATGTGCTTCAGTGCTTGTCAGGTTTTCCATGACAAGTGACTGATGTCACTACTTGAGCAGAGAACCTTTCATTTCTTCTCCACTTTAGTTTCTGTGCTAGCTCGGTGAGTCGTACTGGCTCAGCAAGGGCTTTACGAGCATCAGGGCTGATACAAAGGAGGAGCGAGATGGAAGGAATATGATGGAGCACCCTTGGTCAATGGCAGCTGTGAGATCTGATCGGGTACTTCCTTTGCCAAGGACAGGGGCGAGACCACGTTGCTGGCAGCCAAAGGAAGAGCCGAGGCCCAGGGCGAGGGAGAAGTAGGACAGTCCCTTTCACCACAGCTACCCATTGAATCAAGTCAGTGACACCTAAGCAGGCAGAGTTTGTTCTGTGGGCTTAGAGAGGGAGAAGATCAGTGGAATGAATTGTGTGATAAAATTAAGGACGTACCATAACACAGCTTTTCTGTGTGCAGCCTGAACGCTGACACTGCCAGCTCCTGTGTTCCTTGAGCTGCAGCATTGGTCCTCTGACATGGGGTGTGTGCACAAGGGAGGTTGTGGTACTTGGATTCCATTTGGGATTTTGAAAACAGTTTTGACATGTAGGATTCTCCTGTCTCCATTGTAAGCACAGTGGTAAGATATCATGGATCAAAGGGAACAGTTAGGACAGAGTGAGACGAGAGGGACAGGACACTGTGTGAGATCCAGCTCTGAAATGTCCTCTAAAATGTACTGTAGGAGTGTATCACTGCCCAGTCATTGGTCCTTCATGTTTATGTAAGTTTATGCAGCTTTTTTTTTCTTTTTTCAATAAATGGCTTGAGCCTGGCAGCCCGCAGTTAAGATCCCGTTGTGGGTGTGATGAACCAAATGATCCTGCTGTTCGTGTCTTCAGTGCCTGCAGAGGTTGAGCTGCTGCCGGGGTCTTCACGTGGGCCCTTGCGTGGCCCAGAGATGCTGCTCGGTGCTGGGACCGTGCACAGGGCCCGCTCAGTGGCCCCGCGTGTGTGTTCGTGCACAAGCACGCGTCTCCAAGCTTGCTTCTTCCCCCAAAGGGAAATGGGCTCCAAACAGACTATGGGCTGGTGGAGGGAGCATGTAAGGCTTTAACTCCTGGCGTAGCCGTGCTCACGATTTTCCTGTTAGTGTTTTGTCTTCTTGGCATCCTTCCTGTTCTTTATATACGTGCATTATATACGGGTGTTGCATTGTTTCGCCATGTATGTTGCGTCCTTTGCTCTACAAAGCACTGGAGTTGGGAGTGTTGCTTGCAGGCTCTGTCTGGCTGCTGTGAGTTGCTTGCAAAATTCGTGGAAGTAACTGGAGAGGATATTTCTGTGAGCGAGCACCAAGGGGAAGAAAGTGTGCGTGGGCTTTAAACGCTGCATGGCTTTATTCTTCTTGGAGGAGAGTTCGACCAGCTGCAGGCCGCTTCTGGTGATGTGACGCCTCATTGGATGCACAGCCGTGGTGGCTGGCGTCCCGGTTACGGACTGGATCCTGTTTCTGTGCGAGGTGTGGAATAACTGGAGCAAAGGAGATCTTGAGACATGGCCTGCAGCACATGGCAAGGGTAATACCCATCACAAACCACAAGCGCCAGTGAAGTGTGCTCATTTCATTTCCTATAAATGAAATAGGAAAGAAGGGAGGCCTGGAAGGCTCACCAAGACCATCGCTTGGCCTTATCAGAGATGAGTCCATGCGTGTGACCCGTGTGCTGGCTGCATACGTTTCTGATGATGCAAACTGCAGGGAATTTGATGCTCCCCAGGAAGCTCAGCTCATATCCCCGTGGAAGACCCCTCTGTCCTTTGGGGGTAGGAGCATGCCCACTGTCTGCAGCTCTTTTTCTCCCCCGGTGGCTTTGGAATCGTGCTGTGGCGTCCAGTGCTCCGTGCCAGATGTGTGCACTCGCGAGGGCCTTTGGATCGGAAGTGGGGAAGAAGGCATCTGGGAGGCGGGGGGAGGAAAACTTAAATTAGCAGAAAGCCTAACAGCTATTGCTGGAGACAGATGATTACAGCTCATTTCAAGGCTACTTCCTGCATGCCAATGATAGATCAGTAAACAAACGCCTCTTAGCAAACACAAAGCAGGCAGGAACTCTGTTTGGAAGAGAGAGGTCGGGGTAGGTCTCACTCCACTTGGTGGCAGGAAGCCCCTATCACATGGGCCTGGGAACAGTGAGGCCGCTGGGAGGAGAGGCTTCTGCTGGGAGGCTTCACATCCTTCCCAGAGCCCCACCAGCAGGTTCGGGAGCTCCCTCCTCTCCCTCCTTCCTCCTGCCCCCTCCCCTGCCCTTCCTTCCCCAGTTTAGTTTTGAGAGGCATCAGATGGTGGCTTTGTTCCCCCAAACAATGGCAGGGATTATGGAATAAATTGCAGTGGTGGGGCTCTCCTAATGGGGCTCGGCACCTTCTCTCCCCTTTTATGGCCTGGCTGCTGCGGGGCCTACATGCTGGGGAGCGGCAGAAGGTTCTTGTGTGGTGTATGCAGAAAGCAGCAACGGGTCAAGAGGGACCTCCATGGTGTACATCTGTCCTCAGGTCATCTGCAGCCTGGCCTCAGCCCTGCCTGCGCTCCTCCAGGTGATGTCAGCCCTGCTGCACGTGAGGCAGGGCAGCAGATAGCGCCTGTGAGGGTGGTCTCTGCCCCACTGCCCTCTCCGGCCCCACCGGCCCACCCTCTCCCTTGGTGGTGTCACCCACAGACATGGTCCCTCCACCTTCGCAACACATTTGAGCTTGGGAGCGACCTCAAGCAAATTATCTGACCATTGGGCTAATCAGGAGATACCTTATTACTTTTGGCTGGTTTGCTCCAGAGGGCAGTTTTTTCCCTCATGGCTTCCAGCGTGTTTGGATAAGGAAACCTGGTGGCTGTGGCCGTACTGCAGCACCTGGTTGCTCAGGAGGCTCCTGGCCTGCTCCTTAAATCGCGTGGGGGGAACGCGGTGTCCTGGTCAGTCTTGGCATGTGGTGGAGGGGTCTGTCTGGCCTCGGCTCCAGCCCTCCTCCAGAGAGCAAACCCAGGCGGTCCTTGAGGAGGAGAGGGGCTGTGGGGTGCTTCTTCTGGCTCCTGCCTAGGTGCAGGCAGCAGGCTCCATCCCACGCGCTGCAGAGGGAGCCTCTCCCACAGGAGTGTGGCAGAGACACCCGTACCTCAGTGAGGGTTGCTCGTACCCAGGTGAGGGTGTCCAGGCCGATTTTTGTTGGGGACTGTTGGTACAGACCGAGGGGTGGAGTGTCCGAGTTACATGATCCTACCAAGAGAGATATGCTCATCGCAGGCAAAAGTTTGCTGTGGCAACGGCACGAGAGGGGCCCTACATACGCCGAGTGCTGTTGCGAGGTTCTCAGTGCTGAAGGCAGTGCCTGGGTGCACGGAGCAGCGACCCTGCAGAGCAGCACTGCTCTGAGGAGGCTGTGAGCCAAGTGCAGAGCAACCTCTGCTGCTGCTTTGCGGGGATCTGCTCGGGTTGCCTGGGTGAGTCATTCTTTGGACGGGGACACGAGCGATCATTAGTTTTCCATTATTCTCAGTGCATAACAGTTAATGGATGAATAGATTTTGTTCCTCGGGCTGGTAAATTTTCTTGACAATTTTGCAAGGCTGCTCTGTGTCTAGAAGTTAAATGGGTGTTTGTTCCAGTTCCTAATGAGGAAGAGAAGCCAAGGGGGTTTATTGTCTGGGGAAAGAGAGTCTGCTAAATGGTTAGCCATGAGCTGCCCTGAATGTGTACACACTGGGTTGACCCAGAGTTCACTCCTCATCTTAGGAACGTTGCCAGTGTGGGATAAAGGGAGGGAGAGAAAACTGAGAACAAACAAGACTGATATTTTTTTTTTCTTTCCCTCTACTCAAAATACTTGAGCAGTGGAAATGAGAGATTCTTTTGTTCTTCAGCGTTGTTGGTATGGTTTTTTTAAAACTACAGGAACCTCCTGTATTTCCTGAGGTGCTCAGCCTTGCTGCCAGACACTGGGCATGGCGGGGCAGCATCTGGCAGAGCAGCCCAGTTGGATGGGTTGGAAAAGTTTCACATTTTCCAAGCGTGGCATGAGATGGTGAGCCCCTTCCTGTCGCTGAGCTGCTGCAGAGCAGGCAGCCTGCCCCGAGAGGTAAAGAGAGCGGGCTGCAGGCGACAGGTGGCTTTTTTAAGGAGCAAGAGCACTGTGTGACAATAAAAAGAGGAAGGGGCTGTTATATTGACTGCACAGCAGCAGTGTTCAAAGGAGAGAGGGACAGTGTTGCTGCGTGGATACTGGAAATCATGGGGCAAACGGAGCGACTTGGATTTGTGACTGATTTCTGTTGCCCACAAGCTGTTGTCCTCTGAAAGCAGATCGCTAGCAGCCTGTCGTGACCCACCAGGGAGCAAGGTGACCAGTTGCTTTGGAGCAATGTCACTTCATCATAAAATGTTTTCTCCAAGCTGGGGATGTTGTGACAACTGCAAGAGCTTACGTCATGTGGCCTTAACACAATTCTTACTAAAGTCATTTTTGTTTTAGTCTTATTCGAGGGGAAAAAAAGTCTAAATCCTCTGAGATTTTGGCAATAATAAAAGCATTCATAAAGCATGCTGCATATTGAAATCATGGTACTGAGTCAAAGATTGTTTTTGTCATCAAAACCTGTTGACTCTTCCCAGGGCTTCTGAGGGGTGATGCTGTCACCCCTCTTCCCATTTTGCAGAGGATGAGACCAAGGCTGTCCTCTGGGAGCTGTCACATTTTGCTCCTGTTATTCCCCTGGACTTCAGGGAGAAGTGTGTTTGCAGAAGGAGGTAAGAAGGATGCTGAGCACAGAATGACAGCTCTTCATGTGTCTGTCTGCAGGTGAACTGCTGCCCGGCTGTGTGCTGACATGATGACAGCCAGCAAGGCGGCCGATGTGAGCAGCACGTCTGGGAGCAGTGTCTGCAAGTCCGCTGAGAGGTGAGAGCTTTCCGTGTTGCAGCGGTGGGGTACTTTGCTTTTGTTTGTTGTCTCCAATAGAAAGAAAACCAAAAGAAAACAATCTCTCAGCTCTACCCTGCCCCTCTCTACTCATATGTTAGCTCACACCCCTGTGTGTCTCAGCTGGTTTCGTTGCCATCTCAGGGCTGTCAGGCTGTGCTTTTAGCAGCCTGTCAGTGATGATGTCCTCCATGCACAGTGCTAAAAGAGATCTGCCCCAGGGCAAGACCGTTGTGCTGATGACACCCCACCTGCACTTGAAATCTTTGACATGGAGACTGCTCAGACATGCCTTACTGTCACCACTCGCAGCAGGCTTCTCCTGGTGTCCAGCCTTGGTTTCTAGTGCACAGTCCAACCACCAGTGGCACTGCCATGCCCTGCTCCCAGGGAAAGGTCCATGGTGTTCACAGCGCCAGTTCTTGACCAAAGCACAGTGTGGACCCTGAGACAGCCAGGAGTTAAGTATCTGTGAGACTAAGGAAAAACAGCATCTGGCTCAGGTCCTCCTGCTCAGAAACCCATCCCAGCCTCAATTTGCACTGCAGCTGAGCCTGCAATGGCTGCCAGCGTTGCTTAGATCCAGGACAAAGTTTGAGGCCTGCCAGCATGCAGGGTATCCAACTGGATGTTCTTAGGAGAGTGCTTAAGCTCTGCAAGAGGCACACTTGATACATTTAGGTTGACAGCAATTTACTGAGTTGAATCCCAATATTGGGATTGTGGTTAAATGGGACTAATGGTAAGGGCTGGCATCTCCTTACCCACCTTATGTCGTGCTGGTGTTCCTTTCCAAGCCCAGACATTGCTAGGCACTGAAAAGTCCTTTGGTTCAAAAACATTTTCTGTTGGAGTAACTGTCTGTCCATCTGGAACTCTACTGTGTCAATATAATAGCACAGTATTGAAGAAAAAAGAAAAAAAAAAAAAAGCACTTGGAGATCCCCAGATTTTTGATGCAGTTTGGATTCAAACATTGAAAATGTTTAATCCCTTCCTCTGAGAATGTTGAGCCTAGTGCCTGGTTGCTCTCAGCTGAGGGAATGTGCGTGGAAGCCCAAGCCCGTGTGTAGCCTGGGATGGCAGGGACATAGAAATGTGGTCATAAAGAGTGCAGGGCTTGTACACCAATGTGCACTTGGGAACATTTGGGTGAATCCATGCAAATCCTCTGAGCAGGATCTGGAGGAATGCCAGCTGTGTCACGTGATTTCTCCTCTAGCAGCAGCAATTTTGCTGTTGTTTGCAAAGGATCAATTTTGTATTTCTTTGCAGTGGACTTACTTAAGGCCTTGAAGATGTACAAAACTGCCACACTTCCAAACACACACGCACAAATGCTGTTGAACCTCTCATTTGTATCAGCACGTCTATTGTACAAAAATCGTTACCTGCCATCTACTTCTGCTGCAGAGAAAGGTTTCTTTTCAAACTGTTAGTCATAACAAGAGGAGAACGTGGTGTTTTGGTTATAAAGACGATTCCCTTAGCGTTCTCTCCCATAAGCCTGTCTCTGGAGTGCTTAGTGTGGGCGTCTGCTGCTGCTACAAATTCATGAGTAGAGCTTGTGGAGCTGATGGACTGGAAAGGTGAGCAGTGGCAGTGAATGTCTCTTCTCTTTTTCTCTTTGGTGTATAGGATCAAACTCGCAGATAAAAGCAACGCGGCAGCTGTGAAGGGATTAGGAAGACTTTTGTGTGGATTTTCAAGTGAGAGATGTTCTGAAGGTGCCTCTGTCACCCTGAGTTTAACACCTGAAGCTGAACCAGTTTCTTGTGTGGTGAAGAACCCCCTGGGAGCCTTGGAGAACTTGATGCTGGATCCAAAGCTAGACTGCTTTCAGCAGAACATGCTTAGTCCCAAAATGATCATCAGTGACCCGTCTGTGGATCTGACCGTTAAAGAAAACAGCAAAATCATCAAGAGACAGATAGGAGGTACTCAGAATGTACGGACACCTGGAAAAATTGGTTTGAGGAATAAGTCCTTCAGCATCAAGGACAAAATTTCAGAGTGGGAAGGGAAAAAGGAAACACAGTCTGCTCCTCGTCGAGAGGAGGAGCAAGGAGCTAAAGAGGAGCACAAGATACCATGTGTAATTGAGAAGACGAGTGGAGAAGCGTTGGTATCTCAGAAAGTGGAGACTAAGAGACTTATGAGCAAGGAACTGGAGTGCAAAGGGGCAGGCAAAGAGAATGAGCGGAAAGCAGGAACTGCAAAAGGCACAGGGCAGGGGGCAGAGCGAAAGGGGGAAACAGAGAAGGATGAGGAAGTGCAGTCCAGCGTTAGAAAATGCAAAGAAGTGAAAGGTGGGAAGCGGGAGGTCCAGAAGGAGAATCTTTCAGTACTTAGTCAGGTCAAGAAGCTGGAGCGGGCTTTGAAAGACGGCTCAGCAGAGCTGCAGCCACAGTTGCCTGGTACTTACTACTCCCCACAGTGCTTGCAGGAAAAGGCAGCACAAGGACACTCTGCTACAGAGGGCCATGAGAGTGTATCTGGGGCAGAGCTCAACAAAAGGCTTCTTGGCTTGGACTCTGAAATGAGTGAGCCCATTTTTGGGACTCTGGAAGAGGTGAGAACTTCTCATGTGAAGTCCAAGGACTGCGCTGTGGAGAATGTGTACACAGAGCCAGGGGTGCCAGAGAAGAAACCCTTCATCAACCCGCTGCCAAAGCCCCGGCGGACTTTCAAACATGAGGGGGAAGAGGACTGGGTGCCAGCAGCTAGGAATAAAAGAAACTTGCCCCCCCTGCCATCCATTCCTCCTCCTCCTCTTCCCTCCTCTCCTCCCCCGTCAGCTGTCAGCAGGAGGCTCTGGAGTGGGAAGCACAAGAACAACGCTGACCACAGGTACTTGGGCTGTGTTTCACAAAGGTGTTGTATGAGGTGGAGTCTCTCCGTCTCATATCTCGCTGGGAGAGCTGCATCTTCCTTGGTCACACATAATCCCCAGCAAATGAGAGCCTTGCTGGCCATAATCTACACTCAGCTGTATCTCTGAGCACTCATGAACAGTCAGCACAGCTTCATGGGATAACTGTGAAGGGATGCATCACGGTAGATCGGGCTTTAAGGTCACTGCATTATGTTGCTTAACATTCAAGGCCAAGACTGAGGGGCTTTAGGGTTTTGTTTGTTTTGTTCTTATCAGAAAACATAATTACAAAATGAGTGCAGCTGTTCTGGAACCAGATCTGGGGTGATAATCTCTAGACTCTACCGCAGGATTTTCACTGTTTGTAGCAATCCTATTCTTCTAGCTGAATCTGCTATGTATATATTTTCCTGGAGTGCTTTCTCGTCTTTTCTCTCCATCCTCATGGCTGTGGCTTGTTTTTGAGGCAGCAAGCATAGAACGCTGCTACATAAACTGTCAACCCTAGAAATTCCCGGTTTTGGTGCAGGAGGGAAACTGAAACTTTCCACATTTGTTAGTGGAGAACATTTAGTGATTTTTACCCTTTTTACCACCCAGCCCTTGAGTCTTGCTCTCCTGTGCTACTCAGAGACCTGATTTTGGGCCGCTCTTACTCCTGCTGAGGGTGGGATCTGTGCTGTAAATGGGACCCGTCACGGCCTAAGGTTCTGTGCAGTGTTGCAGGACGCACCGCTTAACGCTCCCATCTTAGCAGTGTGCTGTTGCCACAACCACCTGATCTATGGCATCCCTGAAATGCCTCCAGTTGTGGGGCTGGTAGAAATAACAGGTCTCAGGTTTTCCTGCTTTATATGGAATGGGACTGTGCGTTGTTCTCTTGGCAGTGACTCATTTGGCAGGTGCGTTGCATGTTGGAGAAGTGAATAACGAAGTGCTGTGATTTGGTTGTGAAAGCTGTGTCACTCCTCTGTGTCCCTTTCCCCTCCCGTCAACGGTGCAGGAAGTCGTACGAGTTCGAAGACTTGCTGCAGTCGTCATCAGAGAACGGCAGGGTGGATTGGTACGCGCAGACCAAGCTGGCCCTCACACGCACTTTATCGGAGGAGAACGTCTATGAAGACATACTGGGTAGGAGCGTTGGCCGGGGGGGGATTTGACTGCAAGCACTGAACAACTCAGAGGGCTTGTGGTCAGCAGGCCCGCACTGGTGGTGCTGACTGAAGTTTGTTTATTATCCACATGCAAAACAGATTTACACAGATTATAGTTTGCACAGTTTATTGGCATAGTAATAAGGAAAACGGACAAAATAGTTCAAAATTCATCAGCTTCAAAGATGAACGTGAGGCATGTGGGAACCAGCTTTTAATTTTTTGCTGGCGTCTGTCCTCTCTCTTCCTTTTGTCCTGTGGACAGGTTCTCACAGCTCCAGTCTGTCTGTTGTTGTGAGCTTGTCACTGCCGAGATAATGCGAACACACTGACAGCAGCCTTGAAGTAAACTCCATCGTTCAGAAATAGGCTTGTGGTATGGCTCCAGGTACCTATGAAATAATAATAAAAAAACCTAGGTCCCACAGTCTTTGAAATTGAGTTTTATTTCATTCTCTAACTTTGATGGCAAATCGCTGCCATTTTTAAGACGCAGCACTCTCAATTTATATGGTGTTTTTTAATATTCTGAGCTGGGTGGCCTTTTGTGGAACATAGAACGGAAACATCCCTCTTGAAATAGCCTTTATAAGTTTTAGTAGCTGTGGGCTGGGGTTGTGTAAGACTCTTGACTGAGTTCAGGAGTATAGGAAGAGAGTGGCTGCATCAGCTCTGACCATACAGCTGTTACCTACAGAGGTGGTCTGTGTTGTTCAGCACGGGAGGCAGCTGCACTTTCTCAGGAGCAATCAGGGCATTGATATTTTGGTATGAATAAAATCTCATCACATTTGATTAGAAGGATCTCTCAAGAGAATGCTATTCCTTTGGGACTGGTTGCAGAAGAGGTGATGCCAGCCTGTCCTTTTTGGCATTTGTGAAGCTGATGAACTCTTTTGTGGAGCTAAGGGGCTGTCTGCCTCTTTCTTCCCTTTACTTAGGGGGCCAAAGATACAGGGAATGTCTGAACAGCTGGTATTTTTTTCATGTGTGTTTTGGGGCGTGGTGGGAGGTCTCAGAAATCACTGTGTAGCTGTCACCTTGTCAGCTGGAATAACAGGGATAGCATTACAGGGTGGCTGTGTACACAGATGACTCCATCCAAATACAAGCACACCCGTGTGTCCCAGTCTTGCAGAGAACTCAAATACCAGGCTGAAATTCCTCTCCCCTCCAGCTTTTAGTTGCAAGGATTAGAAGAAAACAAAGTTATGAATAATTGTCAGCTAATGGGCATGTTTGGTTTTTTTTGTTTGTTTTCTTACTGCATGTTTAGGCTTTGCCTGGAGCCAGTGAACTTTAATTGGTTTCTGCAGTCCTGGTTGATCTTACCATGGGAGCTTGGGAAAAGGGGTGGACAAGGATAGCTCCAAAAAAGCCTTGGTTTTGTTGTTCACAAGACCACGGGTGGGCATAGTCCACAAAATATAAACAGCATGTGAAAACCACACCAATGGAAGGGTAACAGGGACTGCAGTTGCAAGACTAGTGCTGACCCACAGGTAACTGTGTGTGTCCACAGGGCATGCAAGCACACCCCATAGACATGTGCATGACCTGGGGAGGGTTCAGCTGCTGGTGGGAGAACTGTTTCCCTTCCCAGCAAGTCACACAGATTCCTTTCATATACATCTTTTTACAGGTTTGCCATTGCTTTACGTGGAGTACTGGAAATTATATTTGAGCAGATGGATGTCTAGGGTTTTGTGTCAAAAGGGGGAAAACATTTTTTGTTAAGCTAATTGGACATGCTGACAAGCAGTTTGAGGATGGAGTGGGCAGCAGAACATAACCTCATTCTTCCTTTTCTCGGTCTGCCCGGTGTGTGACTGCTGAAACACATCTTCAGCAGCAAAGTGTGCCATTGGAATTACAAGGTGGAGCCACTTCCAGGCACTGGAGCATGTTTGCTGAGAAAATGTTAGCACAGACTTTGCCAGGGTCATGCAGGCTTTCCTCTACATTCTTGGTGAATTCAGGCCCACCACTGCAGTGCTGGGTATCTCTGAGCAACGGATAGAAATCGGTGCTGGGTTGGGTTCCTGTCCTTGTCTGAAGAATTCAGGTGCACTCCCATCCCAGCAGGGCAGTCAGCTTGGAGCATGCTGGATAGACAGATCCTGCAGCCACCCACTGTTCTTGCTCCCAGAGGCCTACATCACTGGCTTCCAGTCTTAGCTCTCAGCCAAGCAGTACATGAAAACAGGAGAAAGGCAGTTACTTCCAGTCGCAGCTGTCCACTCGGATGGCATGGTAGGGTGGTGATGAGTAATCTCATAACCAGTTGCCTGCCCAGGGAAGTGTTTGGGCTGAGACTTTGTCATTGTTTTTTAAGATGCTCAGCTGAAGGTACCACAGCCTGCTTTTTTGGAGATGTATACTTTTCTTTGAAGACACATTAGCATTTTCCAGCACTGCTGAAGAATGGGGTGTAAGAAGTTCATTATAGTGAATCTTGAGTGTTTAAAACTCAGACTAGTCATGTACCTCAAGAAAGGGACACCTCTGGGTGCTCATTCAAGCCTTAAGTTTTTGAGGGGATCTCATGTAAGAGTGGACTGAATCTTACTTCAGAGATGTCCCTTTTTTTCCTCCTTTCCTCTTTCTTTATCTTCAGGGAGAGAGCATTCTGGTTCTGGATGACCTAGATTAGTTGAATCCTTTCCTCTCTCTAAAGCGGGGCTTGTGGGAACTGAGGCATCCATGAATGGTAGATGTGTTTGAAAGCCTATATTGTGTGACAGACATCCATGCTGCAGAGTCAGCCCAAGAGCAGTGCTGACTCCACTTAAATGATGACCAGAGTTCTCCCTAAATGTGGAGTTTCAATGGAGGGGGGACCCTTATGCCAGACTTCAGCTCACAGTTTCACTTAGAAATAATTCTAAGCAGAAGACCAGGAAGACGGAAATATAATTATGGACCACTGTGCATGAGAAACTCACAGCTCTTCTGAAGACAAGGAAATGAACTTGAGGACTTGCTGCATCTTTTCCATCTGTAGTTTCTGTGATACGTTCCTATGGCTGCATACATCAGTGTCAGGGTTTGGACACTGTCCAGTGAGCAGCTGGACTTCCAGGGCTATGGAGAAAATGAAGCAATTGCAGGAATGCTTGAGAACAGGTTTTTATGTCTGATGTGGGAGGTGGGAGAAGGCCAGCAGATCCCCAAACAGATTTTTATGGCAAACCTCAAGGATTTTCTGCACTTACAGTCTCTTGTTTGTGGCTTTTGCTGCAGATCCACCATCAAAGGAAAACCCTTATGAAGACATTGAGACCAACAGCCGCTGTTTGGGGAAGAAATGCGTCCTGACCTTCCCAGCATCCCCCACCTCTTCAGTACCTGGGACTCCCACTAAGGTACTTGATTCAGGTGGCCACCTCTCCTGCTCCAGAGGTCTTTGGGTGAAATCTTGGTCCTGTGTGGGACAGTGGAGTTTTGCCACTGACTTTCATAATGTTAGGGTTTTTTTTCCTTTTTATCTTTACCGCTGGTCACTGTTCACTGGTGTTTAAGAAAAAGGTATATTGCCCTTTAGCAAAGTGAAAACAACATTCCCATATACAAGTGATTTCTTGGCTTTCATTTTTCACGCCTGTGCTCCTTCCCTATGTGCTTTACATCTGCCATGCACTAAGGAGCAATTGGATTGAAAAGGACTGAATTGTTTGGTGCTGCACTGGGATTTTATGCAGCTGTAATCCAAGACTGATGTGATAAAAAGATGGGAAGAAATCTTCTTCTCACTCCATTTCATATACAAATGTGTGTCCTCAGAAAAATTTTTCTGTGTTGCTATCCTCTGAGCAATTTCTGCAACAAATGTATAGCTAGAAAAGAGCAGCTTTTGTATTTTAGTCTGTTCATGTATGCAGAGAGTACAGGAGTGACAGCTTGAGACTTTAGCCGCTCACCTCTGGAAGCCTGCCTTCAGATTCCTAATAAATTTCGAGTGACAGTGAGCTGAAATCTCCTACTCTCCCCAGGACAAATGAGATATAAACTGGGAATCCAGAAATGGGCATGTTCATGACATGAGGTTGTTAGGATTTGGGAATTATCTCCGAATCCATAGAAAAATCCCAGTACAACTTCTAGTGAATGGTATTAGAGCATTGGCAGAAGGGCTGCATTGGCAGAGTCAGAAGTGAAAACTAGGTGCTGTATCTTTGCCTCATACCTGTACTGGGACAAAAGTGCTAAATTTCTTCCAGATGGTGAACAACGAGGAAAGAATTCAATGCAGGAGAACCCCTTCTCTCTTCCTTCAAAGAGGGTATTTTAGTGCTTGGGTAATCAAGCCCTGCACTTGTCTTGGCCCAGTGTCTGTGGGCAGTATGAGTCTGTGCTGATGCAAAGATGGCTCTGCAGACCTCTCCCTTGGGATGCCTCTTCTGCTCTCTGTGTGATGGGTCTGGTTGCTGGTAGCCAGTGCAGTGCCAGACCTGGCCTTAGTGAGCCTGTCCTTAGAGGATGTCCCCACCGGCAGCACAGCTTACAGAGAGGTGCCATTCTCCTCCTTGGCAGTGGAACCAAAAGGAGAGGTGAAGCGTTCGTCTGCACATCGTGCTCAGAGCTCACCAAGGCCATTCCTGCTCTCAGCTTCCTGAGCTGTTTTGGGTGATTCCTGTTCCCTATTTAGATTGTCCAAGCCTGGAACAGCAGGGCAATGTGACAGCAGAAATCATCTTGGCAACAACTGGGTTCAGTGCGGATAGTAGAGATCTAAACACAGTTTTCCTGACTGGAGGGTTTTCCCATGCTCTCCAAACTGCAGCTATTATTAGAGCTGTTAGCCAATGTTTTCAGAAGTCTGACATGCAGCGTTTCTTGACGTGTTCCTCTTTTCCAACCAGCTTAATTGGCAACTGAAGTTTTCCTAGGTAATTCAATGCTTCAGAATGAAAATTGTCCTGCAGTTCTGAATCCATTCTCCTTGTTTCTAGTTAGGTCTAGAGCAGCATGAGTCTGTATGTGAGTGTTGGAATGAAGTTGTTTTCTCTCAGACAGCCTTGCAGTCGCTTGTGCACCCTGGTTTCCCACCCGTACTGTGGATGTGGTGCTGCAGCATTTCTCAGGAATGTCTTTCACCCTAACTATGGTTCCCAGCAGGACAGTTACTGAAGAGCTGAATGGGAGTAATTACATTACACTATGATGCTTCCACATCTCAAAGCTGTTATTTGCATCACTCAGAGCAGAAGTGTTGCAGCTCTCTTGGCAGCTAACTGTTTTGCTACAGCAGAATGAATCGCACTGGAGAGCCTTCCCAGGCTGGGGCCTGGACAGACTTTCAGGAGTAGCTTGTATCACTAGTGCAGGATGAGGTTGTTCAGTGCCAAGACTCTTCCAAGAGTCATTTTAACTTGTGACTGCATTAGGGTGGTAAGCATTTTCGTGTGTCTTCTGCAAACCATCCGGAGACACCTGAGCTAACCTAAATGAATGCATCAGTCTGGCTAATAAGTATGCTAGGTGTGCCTGCTGATGAGGCTGCCCATCGTGCTACCTCAGCAACAGTGCTGGAGTGACTTGTTCAGAATTAGTTTGGATACCTCTCACCTACAGTTCCCAGGGTCATGTAGAGATAACCTTTGGGAGAGCACATGCAGTGCACGAAAAAAGGGATAACTTTATCATTCTGTAGAAGACAAAAAAGATCTCTTGCTTTGCATCTTTATGCTGGGAAGTAGTTTGCCCTCCTTTATATGGAGCTGAGCTTTCTGCTTTGCTGCTGCTCTTTTTAGTCAGGGGCTTTAATAACTTTATACTAGTACTGAAATATCTACTGTCGTGCCACTGAATTTGCTAATGGGCTTAGGAGGAAGCCAGTCTCCCTGATTGTCCATCTTGAGTTTTCTTGAACTCTCCTCTGACATATTTAATTCTCGCCCCTGTCAGAGGCAGAATATTCAGCCATACTGCCCATGCTTTTCATTTGGCCTCACTGCATTTCTGTTCCTCTTGGCCATCTGCTCCTTATCCCACATGCTTGTGGCTGCCTGGTTGGTTACTCTCATCCTGTTTAGAGTCTCAGCCTCTGGATTGCACACTGGAGTAAGGCTTCTTGGCCAACCCCTAGGATTGTGTTATGTTCTGGAATGAGCCTGGGATGGTTAAATTGCTGTCAAGATAGTCCTGGCGTAGCCTGGCAGCTGGACAAGTTCCTTGTGTGTGCAAGAATCTGTGAGCATTCTCAGAAGCTGGGCTATTTTGCCAACTGAGTTGCATGGATTCCCCACTGGATTTACTGCCATGACAGTGTTGGTGATGAAGAAAAGATCCATGAGGTGCTGTGCTCATTCATTTCTTCTCCTCCATTTCCAGTTGCTTTCCAAGCCCGCTTTTTTCCGACAAAACTCGGAGCGGCGGAGTTTCAAGCTGCCAGACATACGGAAACTGAGCCGTGATGGAACTGGGTCACCATCCAAAATCAGCCCTCCCTCAACCCCCAGCAGTCCAGATGACACCTTCTTCTCCTTGGGAGATGCTCAGAATGGCAGGAGAAGGAGGAAGATTCCCAAGGTAAATCTTGGCTTTTTGCTCTTTTGCTAGCTTCTTTCAGGCTGGAGTGCAGGTATGAAAGAAAATTTTCTTCAGTTTCCAGTGTGGTGTCCCTGCAGTATAGCTGTTGGCCTGCCTTGTGTTTAACTCCCTTTCCGCCTGAGGGGGAAGGTGCACAAACATCTCCGCAAGTTTTGAATAAGTTATTTTTCCATCTGAGAGACATGAAAAACTGGCATTTGAGCGGCAAAAAAGAGTCATCTGTAGTGGAGTGGCATCTCCTAGTTTGTATTTGGATACAGCATGACTCTGTTTCAATTTTATTTTCTTTCAGAACTAGCAGGAAGCGTATTCAGTCCAATTGAGGCAGGAGGCTATCTGTTGAATATTCCAGAAACACAGTTATTAAAACAAAGTTGCTTGTCCTAGTGTTTGTGGGACAAGCAGAGACTACCAGGGCCCATCTGGCATGATTTCTTCTGAACCCACAGTTTCATTTGGAGAAAAAGGGATGTGTTTGTGTATCCTATTTGTTTGGTGGTTGCCAGACCTGTGTTCATATTTGCATGTATGATTGTAGCCTGCTCTCTCTGTGTACCTCAACTCTTCGGGAATCAGCCAAAGACTTTCCCATTATTCCAGCTCCTCTGTGTGTGTGCTTGAGCTCTGTCAGTGTGTTCACACACATTTGCATCAACTGAAGGGAAGGTCAGGGTTACATATTTACTGAGCAGTGCCCCTGAGCAGTCCTGGAGAGCAAGCTCAGAACCAAGGTTTACTGTTTCAGTGGCAAGATTGACCTGAGGCTTGAGCTGGGCGGCTGGGTGGAAGCTGCACTTCTACATCAGGTCCTCCTGCCTCGTATTTAAAAATTTGGATTGATCCCTTGATCAGGTGTGTGGTGGATCATCAGACACCTTTTGAACACTGCCTGTTTTACCACAGTCTCTCAGAACATGTGTGCAGGGGCCGCAAACTGTCTGGAATCAATTGGAATGCTATGACTGTGTCCTGTGTTTCTGCCTGGGGCCTTGACAAGGAGGCAGCTCAGCTGGAGGAGGCTCGGGGAAGGCTGGCATGGTCCTTCTGCAACTCCTCTCCCCTTCAGGGAGGGACAGGGAGCCCAGAGGCACTGAAGGAGCTACAAAGCCCAGCTGTTGCCAGACACTGAAATGTCCTCTCTCTTGGTCAGCTGGGAGGCCAGGTATTAAAGGATTTATAAAGCCAAACCTCATAAGGCACTTAAAACCTCTTTGGCCCCTACCTACTATGCAATTTCTCTAGCATTCCCTGTGTCCAATGTTTTCCCATGCATGGTATGGAGGTTTCTCAAGCACATCCCAGAGCAGGTGTTAAGTGCATAAAGATGTTTGCTCTCATCTTCCAGCCAGTTTTCTGCTTTCAAATGTGCAGAACAAGGCAAGTCCCCAGAGGACTCTCTGGTGCTCTGTGGAGTGTGGACCCATGGTAAGGAGAGGCCCAGGTGGATGTCATGAAGTTCATGCAGCCCCAGAGTATGGAAGCACGTTAAAGCCTGGCCTTTCATCAGGGTTTGATGCCTTGGGCTTCTGCCATGCCAGCACAACTGCGCTGCTTCTGTACTAGAGAGAGCACGGCCACTGGGAGCACAGCTGTAGGTGACTGTGCAAGGTAGATGCTGGTCACCATTAATTCTGGGCCATCCAGTGAAGTGTGTCAGTACAGCCAGGACTGGGCAGCAGAACACTTCATGAAATTCTAACATTCTTTCATGCCTGGGGAGGAAAATAACCTTTTTTTTTGTTTGTGTGTTTGATGAGCAGCTTGTGTTGAAAATCAATGCCATTTACGAGGCACGGAGGGGAAAGAAACGTGTCAAGAGACTGTCTCAATCTACAGAGAGCAATTCAGGGAAAGGTAAAGGAACTTTGAATATTTGCACATCTAAGACTTTTTGAGGACTTGCTTTAGAGTTTAGGCTGACTCGATGGCTCATGTGATGTCTTTTAGTGCTCCTTCCAATCCAGCCTGAGACTGTGTTGGGGTTTCCACCCCTTCTTTTGGAAAGATAAAGGTTGTTTTGCTGCCCAGGGGCCTTTCATGACAAGGCACTTTTTTGTTGAGGTTTTTTTTTTTGCTTCATTTTCTTTTCATGGCTTTACGTGATAACCTCCTACGTCATGCCAAAAATGTTTCCCCTTTTTGATGTTTATTTCTGAAACTGGCTAGAAGCGTTGGAGAGGAATGTTCTGTCCAAAGAGTCTGATTTGTTGAGATCAAAATATTTTGTGGGAATGTGTCACTTTAACCAACCATCCAACAGAAGATAGTGGATTTTGAAACCATTCTGGTTTCTTCCACATTCCAATAAATAAATAGCTTCAGTTGAGATTCAGAGTTTCTAGACTGTTGACCGTAGGACCATCTCCATCATCTCAAGATTGAGATTTGCAGCCTCTCGCTGTCAATCATTAACAGCCCACCAGAAGTGTTCAGGTACTTCAAAGCAATTATTTTTAACCATCTGATCTCTGCAGAACTATAAATTATGTCTTTCCAACACATTTTTTTTTCCTAAAACACCTTAACTTCCAGTGAAAGGTGGCCTGCAGCTCTGTTTCTTTCCCACAATTACTTGTTACCGCTTATCCTATTCTATATATAAATGGGGTGAGTGGGTGTGTTTACATGAACCTTCAGAGGAAGCATCCCAGACTGGTCTCTCCATTTTTTTTATACTCCTCTTTGAGGCATCAACAGAAACAGGCTGTTGAACAATAGATATCTTGAGTCTGATTCATCCTGGCAGTTGCTGGGCCTTTGTGTTTGTTTCTTTTTACCTCTTGTCCCACGAACTACTGCATGTTAATCAGTATTTTGCCATTATGTCGTGCTTATACAGACGTGGATGGAATACTGCTCTGGCATTTTATTCTTTATGCAGCTCCAATGACTGTGCAAAGTTGATTTTGTTGAATTTTTTTGGTTCCCTGAATGAATGGGAAAGTACTGAAGTCAGTAAGTTAAATGCCTGTGGGTATGTGCATCCCTGAAAAGCTGGAGGCCCTTGAGGTCTGTACTGTCTTCCCCCTGAAGTTGTTAGGCCTGGCTTTCTCATGTCAGTGACAGGACGTGCGCTGTTGTAAACAGGTTTTACTTACTTCATCTTCCCCTTTCTTATTTCCTAGTTACAGATGAAAACAGTGAATCGGACAGTGATACCGAAGAGAAGCTGAAAGGTAAGGTGAATGTGTGAAGAGAGCAAATGGCACCTGAGAAACTCTGGTTTCCCTGAGTTCCTGGGTCAAGCACTCTCCTCTGTGTTCTGGCTTTGGAGAAAGAGCTTGTTTCCGTTCAGAATACAGTGAAAGAACAAAGATCTCAAAACTGCAGGAGAAAACTGAGGAGCAGAGGACTACAGGAGTCCAAACCAAACATCTGTTCCAATTAGCGTCGAAGCTCTTTGCACAGACTTCCATAGGAGATGGCTTATATGCTGGGGAAATAAAAGAGGTTTTTCTAAGTGCACGGTCACAAATGTACGAACAGGCTGACAGAGGCAGCATGGCAGTGAGGCAGGGTGTTCAGTAATCCCACCACGCATTACACATACTGGTAATTGGCCTTGTGACATGCTGGTGGCATTGCAATTGCTCTTGGCAATTTATATGGTGGATTCAAAATCCTGATGGAGTTGGAATGCAAAATTGAATCTCATTCAGGATCCAGATTTTCCTGATTCACATGCACATCTCACTGGTGTAGCAGGTCAGTTCTCAAGCTGAAAGGAGATACAAGCAACAGTTTCCACTCTGCATCCACCATAGTGTATTGTGCTTAGGAGTGCTCCTCCTTACCCTCTTTCAGTGTTTTAGAACAGAAACCTCAGTCTGGGAGGGCTGGGTTTGGCTGTGAGCACCACTTCCCACATAAGAAGTTCTGGAAAATCTGGAAATCTTTTATCTGTGTTACTCTGCTAGCAAGATCAGGCTGAAAACTGCTGCCCCCACCTACCTCTTGATAGGTTCTCAGGCTAGCCTACTGATAGGAGGATGGATTTGTGCCCAGATTGTGCAGTGATTACATCCATAATTGTCTTGAAACATGATGTTATGTGATGCAGTGCACATTCAGGTATAGCTGATAAAGGAGGTGTAGATGTGGCCAGAAAAACTCAAACTCTTATGTTTCCACTTGCCATGGTGAATCATGGGCAAGAGCGTCACCCTGTTTCTGTGTAGTATCTGTCTGACTGCAGCTAGGACAGAGGTCACTTCAGATCCAACAGCACTGGAGCAACAAACAATATCCAGGTCTATACCTGGATCTGAGTGTGCAAAAGGCTTGCATGTCTAGTTAAGTGTGAACAGGAGCTCTGGCATTTGCTGCTTGCTCTAGTTACACCTGTATTTTGCTTTATTTCATGTTGGATTGTGAACTTTCCTATTTTTGAATAGAAAAATGAGATGATTTGGCAAGTCTCTTTTATTTGAGACTTTTCAATTTTGTATGCTGTGCTTAACAGACCAAACACAGCAGATAGTTACCACTGCTTAGCAAGTCCCTGTACATCAGCTGAGAGCCAGTAAATCATCAGACAGCAGTCATCAGGGCTGTAAGTACTGACCCTTGGGAAGGAAAAACGTGTAAAGGGAAACTCTGCCATGATGACAGCAGTACGGTCCTGGTATCTTCAGTAGGTTGCACAGAATATAAACACTGCAGAGTCTGAGAGGACTTTTCAGAAGCTCTCAGCATTGCTGTGGCAGTGCTCCTTTTGAAGTCTCTGGTAAAACAGAGACCACTTCTGAAAGCTTTTGAAGAATTACAGCCTTAAAGCAAATAGCGTAATAGCTGATGAGAGAAAGGAGTCTAAGCCATCTTTGCAGGGCTTTTACTGTCCAGGGATTGTGTCACTCCCTGATTTAAGAGGCACCTCAAGATTGCTCTGAGTTGTGTTGTCTGGAATAGTCCATGAGCAGCACAACTTTACCAAACAACAGGTCGAGAGTCTGCCTTGAGGTGTATAAAATCTCCCAGAAAGCTCTGGCTCCCAAGCAGATGTCTTGTGTATTTGGAGTTTCTGCAACATCCCTGTGGTTGTTGTTTCTGTCAAAAACGTTGCTTTACCACCCACATTAGCAAAAAGCACGTTTGTGAGAATGTGCTGTAGCCTCTGCTTCTAGTCAATTCTTTCTTTTGTAGTGGGGCTAAGGGAGACTCACGGAGATTTAATTTGGATGCAACTGTAAAACAGAGCAGGGGGATGGTCTTAGGGAATCTCATCTGGTCTCTTCTCAGCAGGCAGCTTTTCATTACTTTCTATGCTGGAATGTTTATTGTCCCACAGCTCATGTGCGTTGCAGTTACAGCTTGCTTGGCGGTTTCTCTTGTTTTCCCATTGTCTTGGGAGAACTTGTAGAAACGTGGTCCTGAGAGATTAGGCAGAGGAAGGTCTGGCATGAGCCAGCCTTTTTCATTGGCGCTTCTCTTGCTTTTTGTTGTTGGCCTGCAGCCCAGCCCGTGTTACTGAAGCTGGGAGTTCCCAGCAATGCTCAGCCAGGGGAGCCTCAGCCTGACCCAAGTGCTGGTCTTGCAGTGCTGTGGAGATTGCTACCCGCAGTCTGCTCTGAACAAAGGCGATCTGCAAAGTCACCTGACCGTGCTGGCTCCAAACGATGCATCCATGAGTGCGAGCATGAATGCCCAGATATTATATGTTACACTGTGTCCCACATGGATCTCAGTTTGGGTTGTCTTCAGCTGTAAAAGCCATCTATGAGATACTTCTGCTGCCAAAGCTCTTCAGGGTGATGGTGCTAACAAGATTACGCCCAACATTTATAGGGCATCTTCATATAGTTCCCTCCTCTTGCTCAGCTGCTGACAAAATAAACACAGTGAAGTGGTTTCGAGTTTTAAGTCTCTGCAAAGCACTGTTGGTGCTCTGTGCAGAACACTAGACAAAGTGACGATCTCTAATCTTTCTCTCCTTAGCTCACAGCCAGCGCCTGGTCCATGTGAAATCTCGCCTGAAGCAAACCCCACGGTACCAAACCTTGGAACGGGACTTGATCGAGTATCAAGAGAGGCAGCTGTTTGAGTACTTTGTTGTGGTGTCACTGCACAAGAAGCAGGCTGGAGCCGCCTACGTCCCCGAGGTTACCCAGCAGTTCCCACTGAAGGTGCGCTGCATGTCTCAGAGTGCGTGGTGCACTGCGCAGCTGGAGAAGCCATAGCTTCTCTGCTGGCCACATAGTGTATCAGTAACCCCTCTGCTGTGGCATTGTTCAGGGAGACTGAAGGTAGAGGGGCTGCAGTAATCCCTTGAGAATTGCCATGACATTCCTCACTGTTAAAAGAGCAGCTGAGTCAGATCTTTTGCTGCTCTTGGCTATGACTGTTATGTAGCTATTACTTTCTCCTCATTTTCTTTTTTCTTCAAGGAAAAACAACACTTGGGAGAAGATGTGTTCTTAAAGGGAAGGTACAGCTTTCACCAATAGTCTGAAAAGAGGCAATTGAGGAATAGGAGAAACAGAGCCAATGGGCAACATGTTTGTACACATGATGTAACCAGAGTTTCCCTAGACTTCAGTTCTCTGGTCCCTTGCTGGAACACGTGTCCCAGACTGGAGGCACAGTTGAGCAGGGGCAGGTGGGAGCACCCCACCAGTTGGTGCATTTGGGGATACAGTGTTACTTTAAGATATCTGAAGACTAGGTGAGCCAGAATTGCAGAAATTTTAATATCTTCCAGGCAGAAGCTTAGCCTCTGTCATCACCTCTTCATTTGTCACAGGAAAAATATTTGAAGTCATTCCGTCCCCACATGACTAATTGGAAACATTTCTTCTCTCTGTTCCTGACTAGCTTGAACGCTCGTTCAAATTCATGCGCGAGGCAGAAGATCAGTTGAAAGCTATTCCCCAGTTTTGCTTTCCTGATGCAAAGGACTGGGCCCCCATCCAGCAGTTCGCCAGGTAAGAGAACTGTGCTTTCTATCCTGATTCATGACAAATGGATTTATGTATCAAGCTAATTAGATGTGAGAGCGACTGTGGTAGAAAGTTTGGCAGAGCCCTCAGAGGGTGCATTGGAAATGCGAAAAGCTTGTGGGCTGAATGAGTTTATCTGTATGTCAGAATCTTTCTGCTTGGGTGATGAGCATCTTTTTATTCTGGTTTCTCTTTCTGCAGTGAGACGTTCTCATTTGTCCTGACTGGGGAAGATGGAAGCAGGCGTTTTGGATACTGTAGGAGGCTGCTGGTAAATATCCCTTCTTTTTCTTCTAGCAGAACAGGTGTAACCTTCTTTGGAGCTGGTGTTTCTGCCTCCCATTGTGGGAAGTAGAAACCTGCTGCTCTTCTCTTTAAGTGTGGAAAGGGTGGCAGCAGAACAGCTTTGTTCTCTTCTGCATTGCTCGGTGCCAGAGTCACGCTCTGAATGCCATCCTCCACTCCAGACATGGTTCTTCCGCCTTTTCCTTACACCAGTGCTTAACATTTTGATCACAGACTGTTGTTTTACCACTACACTGAAGACAGATTATTTCTCTTTGGTTTAGATAGCTAGTAAACAGTTGTCTAAAACAGTGCTGGTCCTGCAGGCTCAGAGCTGTCTCTCTGAGCAGTTTACCCTGCCTTGGTCACTTGGCTTAGGAAGGTTTGGATCATACCATGGATGTGCCCATTTCTCCCATTTTTAGAGCACCAGTGTTTAGAGATGGACTTAAGGTATTGTCATCAGCAGCACGCGGTCAAATATGTGCTGGCTTCTGAGCCAGCCAGTGAGCTGCAGAGCTAAGAGAGCAGGCACTCTGTCTCTGCAGTAGTTAAAACTCTGACATCTTCTTGGTGTTTTTTGTGTATGTATTTGTGTTTGTCTTGAAAGCCCAGTGGGAAAGGGAAGCGTCTCCCAGAAGTTTACTGCATTGTGAGTCGCCTTGGATGCTTCAACCTCTTCTCTAAGGTGAGTGGGGAGAGAGGCAATTTGTGCAGTAGGCCAAGAGGGACCCGAAAATGAAGTCAATGCCAGAAGAATGGAAGTCAGGGAAGCTGATGGCTGGAGAAACATCAAAAATGGTGTTGGCAAGGCAACTGCTTGCTAATTCCAGAACTGTTAAATACAGTTAAATTCAGTGCAGTTAAAAGGAAAAACAGATTGTCAGCTGTTGCCTTGTTTGTTCGGCAGAACCACCAGAACATGAGCCCTTACTTAGAGATTAAAAGGTGGAGTCCTGACTGAGGATCATGGGGAGTTCGTGGATTGTAAGCCTTCCATTGACCTTACTGGAGCTGGATTTCTCTTGCTGAAGACAATGAAAGGCTTTCAGTCTCACATTACCTTCTTCCACCTGATTCAAGGCTTCACGTCAATGCTGGGCTAAGGAGAGAGTGTAGATGCTGCTGCACGTTATGCCTGGTGTTATCTCCCTCTTCCTGTTCTACATGTTTTTTGTGGTTTCATGGTTTTATTCCAGATCTTGGATGAGGTTGAGAAGAGACGAGGCATTTCCCCAGCCTTGGTGCAGCCTCTCATGAGGAGTGTCATGGAGGCACCTTTCCCAGCTTTGGGCCGGACAATTACCGTGAAGAACTTCTTGCCGGGCTCAGGAACAGAGGTAAAAACACCAGCCTAGAGGGAGAGAGAGTTAGGCCAGCGAAGGGTGGCTGGAAGTTGGGACTGCAACATAGCACCAGAGATGTTCAAGAGCAGTGAGTTGTCAAGCAGCTGTGTGGGAAGAAGCTGAGAAGTAAGGTGAGGGACCAGAGAGGATGGCATGGAGAGTCCTCCAGTGGGCTCAGAATCAAAAAGGAAATCGTGGTAGAACTGAAAGTGGGGACACATTAGCCGTGTGGTAAAATGAAGCAAGGCCTTGGCCCTGAGGCCAAGTGGCACAGACTGGCAGACTCCATGCTACATGGTGCGTACCCTTGGATCTTCTCAGGGCCCCACACACGCTTAATTCCTTGAGTAATAGCACGTTCTCCAGCATCGTTAATGCAGAATCACCGTTTGTATGGGACAGAAAAGGAAGTTCCAGTAAAAAATATCTGAAATCACACAAGGGCAGTGCTACAGCCTCTGTAAACAGCATTTTCACAGTGCAGAGATGAGGGTACGTTTTGCATCTCCCACAGCATGATGTGAGGGCAGAGGAAGGGTTTTAAGTGTGCAGAGCTCTAGGGGATTACACTGAAGGACTCTGGGCGGATGGAGGGAGCCAAACTGAATGTGGTCTTGGTCTTGCTTCCTGTTGGGCGTGACATGCCCTGAATGTGGGCGAGGGGAAAGAGAGTGAGTTGGTGGAGATTTTATCTAAGGGGGAGCATGCCATGTGTAGACAGTCAGCAGTCTGCTTGAGCAGACAGAAATGGCTGCCCCTAATTTATCTAGCAGTATAGGTGTACCTGTTGCTGAAGTCAAACATAAAGAACAGTAAACCATGCAAGGAGCAAACTGGAAAAAACGAAGACCAAGATGAGTTATAGCCAGTAGAGGATGTAGAGGAAAATACAGGTGTGTTCAGACAGGGAAATTAAATTAGTGAAACTTGCTTCCTCACACTCCCTCTTCGCTGAGCATGAAGCGGTTTCCATGCCCATGCTGTCTGTCCCACCAGTGCCTAAGTGCCAATGCCCAGGGGAGCTATTGCAAAGCAGGCTGTGTGCTGGCTGTGCTCTGGGCTGCCCCTCTCTCTCAGCAGGGACGCTGTACTGGTGCATATGCACCTCCCCTCCGTGGGCGGCTGCTTTCTGCAGACGTGCAGAATTTAGTTGTCTTTGGGACCTCTGCGCATTGCAATGGGAAATTGGCCAGCTGGGGATTCAGAAGTTAATGCAGAAGGGAACCAAATGGGAGCACGACTGCTGTGAATCTAATTTCCTCTGAAACCCAGGCTAGTAAGAGAGGATCAGTGGAAGGATGAGACAGACATGGAGAAATACTGAACACTGACACTGGATTGATTTCTCCTTAGCATTAGGAAGCCCTTAATGTATGGCAAGTGAAGACAGCCTGTCACATTCTGCGTGGCTTTTTATGCTTCAGTCTTCAGAAGAAAGGTTATTTACAATCAGGTACTGTTAATAATAGTGAGAGGGTGGTGGTGCAGGACAGAATAGGAAAAGAGTTTGCTCAAGACAGCTTAGTTGTATTTGAGTAATCGGGAGCTGAGATTCACGGTACGGCTCTGTGAAAAGCAACTGCAGTGCTGTCTTTTTTGCTGTGTTGCAAAAGCAGCTGTTTTGCAAGCAGGTCTGAGAACAGCAAGTCCCAGTGGAGCAGAGAAGAGTAGGCCTAATGGCTGCATTCAAGAAGAGGAGTGAGAAGGACACAAGGAAATCTAACAGCTCCAACCTAACTTTGACTGCTGAAAGTATGTAGGAACGAAATACATAATCAGCTTATATGTGTCTGGAGGATCATAAAGTAGGGAGAAGTAATCATCTTGGATTTGTGAAGGGTTGTGTTAAACTCGTGTTGTTTTCTTCTCTGAACTACCTGCTCTAGATAGGAGAATGCGGAATGCTTTTTAGGGGAATCTAGGAAGGCTTTCAGCATAGCAGTACGTGCTGACATTTTCATCGACTCAACTGAATAGTGCAGGCTAAATTAAATTACTACAGAACGCATGCATAGCTGGTTAAAAATCTGCACTCGAGGATTAAATTCCCAGTGGTGTGCTTGACAGTCTGGGAGAACATTTCAGCTGTTCTGTTTCTGAGATCTGTAATGCTCGTTAGTTATTGGACTGCTGGCGTAAGCCCACATTTGTACAATTGGTAGATGACAGCACGGAGACGGGATGCAGGCACTTGGGAGAGTTAGGGAGTCAGCTTCAAAATGACCTCGCTCAAGGGAAGATTTGATCTGAAATTCAACATACGAGCAAAATGCTGTGAAGAAGAAATCAGCAGTCAGCACAACCTGGAAGTCACAGAATGAACAATTGTACTTCAGGAAAGGATTTGGTACTGTAGGGGCTCTAAAATGAGCAGAAGTAACAACATGGTGTTATCAAGACAAACTCCTGCATTGTGAAAGTGAAAGGGTGAATAATGAAGGAGAGCGATTTCCCTGCTCTCCAGCTTTGTTGGAGATTCATGTAGAGTATCACTTTCAAAACAAATGTAAGCACTAGGAGAAAGCCCCAGAGAAACAGTTCCAATTACAGAGTGGTTTAGAAAATACAGGCAAAGCTTGAGAGAGCCGTTTGCTTAATACAGCAAACAACCAAGGGGGACAGGTGATAATAAGCAATACAGGAGAAGTTTCCTACACAGTGGACCAATTGTTCTGGGTGTGTACTGAGGGTAAGACAACAAGTAGCTGAAGGGATGCACCACGAAGATAGATCAGCTGTAGGCTTGGTGTTGGTCAGGTTGGTCAGTTCAAAGCTAGAGTAGATTTTATTGTGGGGTTAATGAAATGTCTGGCTGTGAAGGCTTTCAAGAACAGTTTAGTAGGATCTGTCTAAGGTAAGGAGTATGAAGTGCCAAGGTGCTGTGACAGGAGTTACATATTTAAGTAGAGATGTGAACAAAGGAAAGTGCTCACAGGCTGCTCTTTTCTGTAACTGGTAGGAAAATTTCTGGTCAGTAGGTTAGACATCCGGATTCTTGCAGTAAAAAAATAAGTTGTATCTGTAAAAAATAAGAGTGAAAATTGTAGAGGCTCCGTGCCACTCTGCTGCTGGAGTGCCAGAAAGCCTGGAAACCACTCTGAGCTGGACACGAGCTAGCTTTCCTCCTTACGAAGAGCTCCCTGTCCTCAGTCCAGTGGGGCATACTTGTGGTTGGTCTCACGCTGTGCACGCTGGGCTGCACTCTGGATGGTCTTCAGCGTCATCCGGAAGAATGATGTGTGGGAGGTTTTTGGAAAGGTTGTGTTGGAGGGCTGAACACCGGGTGGTGTCTGCCAGCACAGTCAGTAATGCTTGTTAGCTGTTAAAATACCTGTCAGGTCCCTGCTTCCACAGCATCAGCGGACGGTGAGAGCTGACCTGTGGTCTTTTTCTCTCCAAAAGGTGATTGAGCTGCGGCGGCCTCTTGACTCCAGGCTTGAGCACGTTGATTTTGAGTCCTTGTTCGCATCCCTCAGCGTGCGGCACCTGAGCAGGGTCTTCGCCTCCCTGCTCCTGGAAAGAAGGGTGATCTTCATTGCAGACAAGCTCAGGTACCCTCTTGCACTTCCTTAAACAAAATGCTGCTACGGAAGGGAGGCTGAGGAGACCGCAGGGACTGATCTCTGCTTTGTTCTTTTTTCTTTTCTGCTCTTTTCTAGCTTGTGTCTGATGTAAGTAGGGCTGTAATTCCCACGAGTGGGGAACTCACTATAATTTCACTTTGTAGCTTGCAAAAAGTGAGCTGCTTCCCATACCCAGGGAGAACCAAATTCCCTTTCCTCCGGATGGTTTCAGACTAGAGCCCTGGTACTAAGGAAGCAAACCCCCTCCTCTTGCTCTGTGGTTCTGCAGCATTCCCCACCCGAGCTGTGCTGGAGCTCCAGAGCTGAGGCCTCAGGCAGAGATAGCTGTCCCTTCTGTATTGTTCCCCAATGTCGCAAGATTTGTTTCTTAAATCTTTAAAACTTCAGCTTGAATTTTAATATTGGTTCTTCCCTCAAGACCTTTTTCTTGTGGGGGATGAAAGTAAAGGATGCAGCGAGGGAGAATGAGATGGAGGACTTCCCCCTTCTATTTTTAAATCTGCTCAATTTGCTATTTTTTTTTAATTTACTCTCCTAAGTTAGAAAAATCGGCCCAAGTTTCTTTAAGATCTTGTGCAGCTGGTGGCTGGCAGCTCTCCAGCCCTCCAAGCACTTGAGGATTTAGGGAGGAGAGTTAGCCAGGGCTGGGGAAGGAAAAGCTGCTTGGATGAGTAATGACACTTAGGAGCAAGCTCAGGTTTCAGGAGCACACAGTGCCCCTAAGCTGTCTGTTTTCACAACTCCCAGCCAGCAGTCTGCAGCCATGGGACTGAGCACCAGGGCAAAAGATGAGGAGGCCCCTTCTACAAGAAAGCTAAGGGAAAAATTCATCCTGCAGGGCTCCAGAGGGCAGAGCTCAGGCATTCTCATCGCAGCAGTAGGAAGGCTGCAGAGGGGGAAGCTGTAGCATCCAGGCAGCACAGGCCATTTGCAATTTTTGGCAGCTGCCTTGGGTCAGGAAGGGGAAAATTTACTTCTTTATAATTACTGATACATTATATGCTGATACATTATATGTTTAGTGTTCTGGATATCTAAGCCACATAAGAAATGCAAAGCATTCAGGCTTGTGTTGAAACAGAGAATTCTTCCATTCTGTATTTCTACATAGTGTATATGATTTATGTAATAATTTATGATGACAGGCTTTGTTTTCTGAACTTCTCCTCCACTATAGAATAAATTTTACATTCTGGGAAAATCTGTTAAGGACACAGATGACCTTGTAATCTCTATGTGAGACGGAGTGGTGAGAATGTATGGTAGAGTGCGTAGGGTTGGGTTTGTAGGGTTTTTTTGTATTTTAAGTCATCGCTTTAGAATGAACCTTTACTTATCAGATCTTTTCCTATTGAATCTTTTTATGACAGCACACAGTATTCTGAGCATTCTGTGTTACAGGGTATCTCTAATTCAGAGCACTTCCATGGGTTTGGTTTTCCTATATCTTCTGTCAACATACCCAGGATCTTTAGTAATGAATCAACCTGCCCAGGCCTGTAAAAAAAAAAGAAGAGGAGGGAGCATTAGGATCATACTTTCTAGAAATTTCCAAATAGAACATAAACTGTTTTCTTCTGTGGAAAAAAAAAATTGTCATATTTTAAAGATCTAGGGTCTATTAGGTCACAGGGTATTTACTGCTCTCTACAAGGCTTTCAATATCTGATGTATCTGAGAAGACCTTGTTCCTGGCGTCGGGCAGTTTCAGGAGAGTCTCAATTTTTATTTTTATTTTCCTTTTACAAAATACGTATTTTCTGTGGCTCTCATTGTGGAGAAAAAACTGGAAAATAACCCCAAAGGACCGCAAAGGCTTGAAAAACAGAAAACAGAGGAAATGAAATAAACTGTTGTATTTTTAATCCAGGCCAATGGCTTGAGTGCTCTGGTTCAGAGCATCTTTCGTAACTGAGAGGTCAACAATCTGTTGCTTTTGTTGGTGGAAATTCCGTGTTCTGAATGTTGATAGTATTGTAGATACAAGGCCTTCTGTCCAAGTGTACTTTTCTTGGGACAGGAACACATTGAACTCAATGAATGCTAAATAGTATTTACTTTAAGAGTGAAAATGCCAATTTCAGGGGAAAGAAAAGAAACATTTTTTGGCAGTGGCCTAAGAGAAGGAAAAAACGATAAAAGCAGCTGTTCTAAACTGCTCAGAGGTTTGGAATGCTAGAAATAATCCAGCTGAGGTGGATTAGCGGGGAGAGTGCAGGTGACATGGTGAAAGATAAATGTGTGATAAATGCAATTTGCAGTTCTTCGTGTAGGCACTGTCAGTGACTATTTGTGCGTGTCTGTAAGGTATGGACGGGGGTGGGCGACGGCGAAAAGAATGTGCACCATTCACTTATGGCTCTTAATTGCTGTAAAATCAGTCTCTGGGAAAGAAAGCTGAAAGGTCTTTTGCCAAATGCTGTGAGAACTGTGAAATGTTTTCAAGCTGAGCCAAAAAATTGCATCTAACAAGTGTACAGCAAGTGAAATACTTTGTCTTTTCCATCTTTAGAATGAACGTTGGGTGTTTTTTAAAGACCTGTCAATCCAAAGCTTGGCAGCAGAAAAGGAAAGAATTTGGTTTATTAGTTGTTTTTTTTTCTCTGTTGCTGTGGAAACTGGAGTATACATTCCCTCACAACCCAGGAGGATGACTTTGTTAGAACCCTGTTGGTCTCTGTAGGCTTCCCTGCCTCTGTTCGCTCTCACACTTGAATCCTGGGGCAGGGGGCTGGGGCACAGGTTGGGCACAGCAGTGTGAGAGCTGCTTTTGTTTCCAGGTGGAACCGCCTGGCCTGCAGCTGGAGGCATCGAGAGACAGCATTTCAGGGGGCGTCTTCCAGGCAAAAGTGCCCTGGTTTTCCAAGGTGCATAGAGCTGGGCAGCTCTCACTGGCCTGAGGGAGATATGTTAGATTCAGAGGGCTTTGTATATTGGAAAATTTACACGGGCTTAAAATCAAGGCGTCCTTTTTCCAGATCTCCTCAAAAGCCTGCTGTGGATCTGACCAACTCGAGCAATTGCCTCTGCCCCTGCCAGAAACCACAGCTGTGTCAACAACACAAAGTGGTCGTTGTTATCAAAGGCAGATTTGAAGTAGAGTAGACACTTTAAATGTGGTCATCCCAGTAAAAGATCATCAGTCCCTGAAAGCAGCCCTTCCCGTGGGCTACAAAAGCGCTCTGGTCTGCGCCTGTCAGTTCAGCCTCCCGGATTTCTTGGTTTTGTGTTGCGGCCAGGGAGAAGCAAGAGCCCGAGGAGGACGTTTCTATGTCAGGTAATAGCCCTCTCTCCAGAGTCTCTTGCTGCTTGCTTCTTGGGGTGGACTAACCCGTCTCTGGGGCATGGTGGCTGTCCCCACCCATGATGTGGGACCTGGCATTGCCCTGGTGGGGTTTGCCAAGTCACGGTGCGAAGTTTGGAAGCTCCCGCGCCTCTTCAGCGTCATAAACCAGCTCTGTGATCCATCCCAAGTAAATCCAGATGTTACGCAGCGTCAGAAATCCAGAGGTGTTTGTAAAATAAGTCCTACTGTAGCAGAGCTAATATAGAAGGAAAAACAAGGTAGTCAGGCCATGTTAAATTGCGAAATGCCAGCGTGTTTTCAGCAGTTTGGCTGGTGCAGGGACCAAAGGGCTTACTGGCATGAAGCTCCAAGAGGCTGACTGATTCAATAGTATTTTTCAGAAATCTTTTAAGTATGCCAAACCCAAGGCAGGATCAGCTTGCTGGGCTTTTTAGCATATGTGCTCGCCTTCGAAGCAGAAAGCTGGAAAACCTGTAGTCGGTCTGAAGCTTGGGAAGAAAATAACCAAACCGAGCAGCCAGTGTTCTCCCTCAGAAGCTGTTGCAAATTGTCCATGTCTTTTTTAGAGCAAGTCAAGCTAGTCTTGCAGCAAATTCTCCCAGGAGAGAAGAAGAGTTTCTGCTTGGTTGCAGCTGTTTTGTTCGGATTCTGTTTTGACCACCTCCGTGCAAGGTGACTACCAAGAAGCAGCAGCTGTGTTTGCTTTTGCAAATGTGCTTTTGCGTGGGATGCTGGGTGGTGGCAAGGCCTGTTGTTTGAGCAAACAAATTGCTCCGGCATCTTTGAGCTGATCAAGGGAGTGCTCATCCAGAGAGATCTGGATGTCAGGCAATATCCAGATCAGCCCTGTAGGGAAAGAATATGACTTGGTTCTTTGTGTGCTTGTGTACTTTGATACTTTTTAGCCCCTATGCTAGCAGTAGCTCAGTCATTGTCTCTTGCAAGCTCCGGTGCAAGGAGCATCAGGTACACAGCTCAGCCATGGCCTGAAGGAACCCATGAAGATGTGCTCAGAATCTCAAAAATGCACTTTCGAGGCTGTCGGTATTTTAAAGATTTGCTGCTGAAACCAGAAGTCTTAAAAACAGAGTCTGCTCTGCATTTTGAACAACTCTCCGTGAACTTCTGTAGCCTGATATTAGCGCGTGGCACTCCCCAGAGCACCCTGCGACCACCCTGGTCAGACCTCTTAACTCCTGGTGGCACCTGGAGCGCACCAAGCCAAGCACAGCACCCTGGGTCAGTGTTACCCAAATGGCAGCAGCCCTTGTGATGGCTGTGGTGCACATGGCCTGGGATTTCAGGATTTTCAGTAGGGGTTTTAGCAGGGGCACTGTAGCTACCTAAAGGCATTGCCTATCCTTCTGGTGTAAGAGCCCTGGAAGGGCTGATGGACATTGAAATACAGTGCTTTGAGAGTGCGCTGAACTGTTCCAGATGCATTGAGAGACGAGCACATCTCACAGAAAGAGGCATCCAGCCTTGAGCAGTGCCCAGAACTTCAGTGGCTGTTTCACCTTCTACGCAGATGGGTGTGTACTGTGTTGTGACTGCAGCGTTGTTCAGTCTCTGCCATTGCTGATGGCTGAAGAGCACACAGTTGTATGTGGCACAGAGATCACGAAAGGAATTTATCAGACTGGGTTCTGTTGCATGGCTCCGTAACCTTGGTGTGAATCGACAATCTGTTAGTGCTTTTTTAAATGTCGTATGCAGGAGAAGGAAGGAGCTTAGACTTGAGTCATTCCGAAGGACTGAGGCTGTGCTGGGCTCCTGGCAAGCTGCAGCTCCCTCACTCTTATTGCAGAGGACATCTGAGTGAATCACATGCAGAAGAGCTGCATCAGTGGTACCTCCTCTGTGTCCGCGTCTGAACCGCTCTGCCTTCAAGAGAGGCTCGCAGACCTCAACTCCTCGACCCCAACCATCTTGTTCCCTAGCAATTCCTTCCATGCTGAGGAGTATTTCAGAGCAGAGAGCGGTCGGATTTATCCTGGAGGTGAGGAGGCAGATGGAAAGTTGGAAGGGGAAGCTCTCTGTTTTGCTTCCCACAGCACAAGGCATACAATCTCAGACAAACGCAGCTCTGTGACTTCCACTAACTGGACCTCAGCCATCTTTCCTCCCACTTAAGCTCTCACGTACCATGTGTAATCTGGAGCTTGAGAGCAGGGCTGGGGGAAGAGCAAGCCACCATAAATACACTGGGAGACAGCGTGCCATGGTATCTCACCGTGCCATCAACAACCACGTCCTTCAGCTGCACGCTGTCCTTCCACGGAGCTGTCTGGGAGCACAGAGGCCCTCCCATTGCTTTCCGTGTGCTGCCTATCAAGTGCCTTTTAGGCAGGTGAGTCAAGTGTGCCTTCAGGATCAAGGATTTGTGACAAAGGTGAGCGCTGAAGTGCTTGAGCCTGTGCTCCAAGAAGAGCGTGTCCAGTGGTGGTGCTCTGAGAGCAGTGGCACAGTGCTGTGCACAGGTGGTGGAAGGAGGAGGAGTTCTTGCAGCTCTCGTGGTAGCATTGCTGTTATCGTTCGTGTGGCTGTTACGAGTCAGAAACTAAGGAGTGGAAATCAGGCTGTGCAGTAACGGAGGGGAAGAGAAGGCCCTGCTTTTGCACCTGCTAACATGGCCCAAAATATGTGGGTGTTTGGGTAACACCACCATGAAGGAGACAGTTTTTAAAGGATGTTGTTAACACAGGGTGCACTCCTAAGATGGAACATCTGCTTTTGTGGCAGTTCCTTTCTGGTTTAGCGTGTGTGAAAGCTACAAGAAAAGAAATCTGCTCTGGTATTGGTTCCACATTTTTTTCTGTGGATTCATTTGGGACAGAGTTTGTTGGGTGTTTTTTTTTGTTAAATATTCATGTTGATTACTAGCTCTGTGTTTTTGTATTATTTTCATCTTGCTTCTCTCTGGTTTATCGTCCACCTTGCATGTGTGGGGCATCGTCAGTGCTCTGGTCAGCAGGTGGGACAGCCTGCGAGCAGTGGCAGAGGGGCAGCCAGCAGCAGCGAACGCTGAGAGGGGAGAAGGATGCTCCGAGAGCTTCCTGAGCAAGGATGGGGAGCTGGCTTTTATCTTCCTCTCTGAAGGCATAGAGATACTGGGATTTACTTATCTCCAGAAAGCATCATGTGGTTGAGGGTGTTTACTGCCTGTTTTCTGCGTATGGTCACGCTGATGTCCCAGCAACCATAATCGTGTTCTGCTAAACCAGGAAGGCAGCCAGCTGCCGCCAAGCCACAGCGCTGCGCTCAGCTCGTGTTGGCGTTGCAGGGCAGGGCTGGCATTCGCCAGCTTCGCTGGAGCAAGAGGAGGGGAGAGAGCAGGCTTAGCTTTTCAGAGTGCAAGCCCACACCCATCTCCCCCCTTCTTTCTCATTTCAAGTCAGCAGTAAATAGCCAGATCCGGGTTGCTTTATGTGAATTCCCCCGTGGAGCTTAACACAAGCCAGCTGCTCACGCTTCCCAGCTGCGTGGTTCCTCCAGGCCACGCCAGCCTCTCCCCTCCTCCAGCCTTCGGGTCCTGGATGCTGGTAAAACAAGATGACGTTATTTACACGGTTTATAGCGGCGAGGCGAGCCTTCCCCGTCCCTCGACGCGTGCAAGCACTCCCAGGCCCAGAGCAGATGAGTCACTGGTGCCCGTGTCACCACCCCGCCTGTCCCCGTGGCTGACCGCAGGGCCTGCCCGCCGGGTTGCTGTTGGGGTTTCTGGCCGGGCCCTCCTGGAAGCTGTCAGCAGAGGCACTTACAGCAGAGCTGCTGTAGGGTTGGAAGGGGGAAGAAGGCAGGCTGCGGTCCCGTGAGCCGCGGGCAGCGCCGCGCAGAGCCCCTCCTTGGGTTTCACGTTCCTGTTTCCTGTGGTTCTGAGTAGTCTTGGCAGGCTCCACTGGCTGCACACCTCTGTGTCCTCCTTCCTGTTGTGCTCCAGCTTGGCACTAAGAGCTGTCAGTGTGCCTGGGACCTGTAGAAAGGCGTGCCATCGGCGTGCTGAGGGTTGCCCACAGACAAAGCAGGGGCTCTGCGTAAGCAGAGGGGCAGGGATGGAGCGTCCTGTTTGGGGCAGTGAAGCTCCTGTGCATTCAGACCTGTGGCTTTCCCATGCAAACAGTTGCAGTGACATGATGTGGGAGAATTAATTCATTCCTCAAATGAAGGGCAGTGGCCTGGAGCACCCCGCATCTGTGGGGTATTTCCTGTGGAGGCACTGGAGTTGATGCTGGGTTCAGTGGGACATGCCTGTTGTCACATGTGCATGGGGCACCATCGTCCTTCCTAACCTGGGCTCCTGTTGCAGGTCATTGCACCTGAAGTTGAAAAATGGGGGCAGAAGTCTGGGAATGTGCCTGGTAATTATGGAGCTCAGTCAGGGAACGATTGAAAGAGCCCTCACTGCCAGTGGCTGCCACTCACCTCCTGACTGACCTGCTGTTGTGCTTTGTCTTCCAGCACCCTCTCCAAGTGCTGCCACGCCACGGTGGCCCTGCTGTACCCCTTCACCTGGCAGCACACCTACATCCCCGTGCTGCCGCCTTCCATGATCGACATCGTGTGCTCGCCCACCCCGTTCCTCATCGGCCTGCTCTCCAGCTCCCTGCCCCGCCTGAAGGAGCTCCCGGTGGAGGAGGTGAGCTGTGCTCAACAGCGTTTCTTCCAGCAGGCTGAGCTGTGTTCTGGCCCAGACAGGCTGCTATCAAGAGCCATGTTTCTGCCACTGTTTAAGGCAGGGTGGTGGTATCACCGCAGGAAGTTGTGGCCTGCTGCTTGGTGGCTGGTGGCATGAGGGGATTGAGCACTCGTCCTCTGATTCCCACAGCCAGAGGACCTCTAGGCCCAATGTGAGGCAGAAGTCTGGGCTCTGCTTTCTCTGGAGGCTGGGAGCTGGGATGGCAACCTCTTCTTGTCCGGGCTGCTCCATGGTTTGTGGTGAAGCCATTAGAAAGCCACAACAAGGGCTCCAGCTTGGCTCGCTCTGGGTGCTGCCTCCAGCTGCCGCAGTGGTTGGGAGGAGCAGGGCCAGGGCCGAAGTGTTTCCTCCAGAGCACTTGTCGATCAAGATAAACTCTGATGACAGAAGCAGTGATTTACCCTTTTCATCCTTTCTCTCTCATTCTTAGGTCCTTGTCGTTGACCTCGTAAATAACCGGTTTCTGAGACAGGTGAGCAGAACTAGTTCACATCCTGCATCTTCTATCTCATCCCTCCACCACACCTTACCCTGGTTGGATTTGCTGACCTGCCTGGCTGCCTGGATTGCTTACATCCCACACAAACTGAGGCAGAATTTGTGGTTAGCAGTGTTACAGTGGTTGCTGTGTCCTTATGTAGTATCACAGTCCCAAACCACAGATGCTGAGAACTGAATCACTGTGCTTTCTCTTTTTTTTTTTAAGAGAGAAAGATGCCACTTGAGTACTGCAGGTCCTTCAGTGGCATCCTGTAGACTGCAGGCAGATCTGAAAAGCCTCAGCTCAGCAGCTGTGACTCCCAGAGAGCTGTGGCTCTCCTGGTCTGTGTCTCATAGACCCCACCTGAGCAGGGAGGGAGGCCCTGATGATTTCTCTGCATCACTTCCTCCCCTAGGAACTTGCCATTTCTCACTCCAGTCCCTACTCTGAGGTGATCACAAGTAGGAAGCTGGTAAATGAGGATCTAGCTGCACGGACAAGATTGCCTGCTGATCTTTGCTTCCTTTTGCTGTGGAGAGGAGCCAGATATTCAGAGGACAGACAAGAGAATGTGCTCCTGGCCCTTGATGCTAGCTTAGACCCAGAGCTCTTCTGCAGATGGCTGAGCAGCACTGGCTGCGTGGATCTGCCCCATGCCTCGATCCTGTGGGTGAAATGGGAGGAGAGCACCTCCTGCTGCGGGGAGCAGCACGTGGGTGAAGGCCACTCCTTTAGTGCGGTTTTCGCTTGCCAGCTCCCTTAGCTGCAAGGGCTGCATTTGCATCCTTTTAGTGGGGTCAAATGCTCCACCTCGCACCTCTGCTCCGGAGGCGTAAGCTGAGTTGCGTTGTCTCAGCCGGGGCTGGAGGGAGCTCTCACGCACGCATTGGCAGTTCCTGGCCTGCGCTGCTCTGCAGGAACTTACTGAGCCTCCGTAATGTGAGCACGGCTGCGCCTGCCTGGCTGCATGCCAGCATTGTTCAGATCAGCCTTCTTCGTGGTGCCGGGGGGCTCACAGGCAGGTGGGGCGGCCAGAGGTGAGCCCTGCTGGGTTGTTGCTAGGGTCGGACACCTGAGATTCTCCCAGGATAGGGCAGTATTCAGGAAAAGAGACCCGCTTTCCCATTCCTCTCATGCATCTTGACAGTCCTGACTGGCAGGTGCTGGGAAAGTGACAAGTGTATCCTGAGTTCTCCCTCTCCACACCGTTTGCTTTCAGCACTCCCCCTGCTGCATCAGGGACTGGGTGACCCAGCAGCTGGCTGTGTCCTGGCCCCAGGCCCTGAGGAGGTACCTGCCTCTCTTTTGCAGATGGAAGATGAGGACTCCATCCTGCCCCGGAAGCTGCAGGCCGCCTTGGAGCACATCCTGGAGCAGAGGAATGAGCTGGCAAGCGACAAGGAGGAGGGTGCTGTGAATGGCAAGCAGGGTGAGACACGGTGCCTTTCAGCTTAAAACACATCTCTTCCTGCACTATTTTTTCTGCTTCTGTCACTTCTTAGAAGAGAACTGGGTTCATACTGAGCTTAGCTCCACAGAAATTAGAGGTAGGTCAGGGTTTTGCTTGAAGCTTTATTAAATATTCCATCTCACTGGAAACCATTTCTCATTGTGCAAAAAGAAGCAGTACCGATCCCTTTCCTGGCTTTGTCCTTCCTTTCTTTACGGCTCCAGGGAGCATCACTCATCCTTTCAGGTGGGGATTACATGGGTTCTCTGCTCTTAACGGTGAGAAGGACGCAGGCTCCTCCAGTGGATGATCCACACACCCAGCTCCAGTCCTGGAGGCAGCACCGGGCTGAGGCAGCTCTTTAGGAGGCACTGTGTGTGTGTCTTCATTGCAAAGGAGCCACACAAAGCTGGGTGGGTGGCTTTCAAAGTAAAAGCAGCCCAGTCCACTTGTACCCAGGACTGGTACAGCTCTGTGTATACAGATGAGTAAAGCAGAACATGTTTTTTCCTAGTGCGTCCTTGCAGTGCTGTCCTCACTGCTGCCCCTTTCTCCTCTCCTCAGAGACCAGCCCTTTGAACGAGGTGGTGTCCGAGGCCTTCGTCCGCTTCTTTGTGGAGATCGTGGGCCACTACTCCCTCTTCCTGACCCCCAACGAGCGAGAGGAGCGCACTCTGCAGCGCGAGGCCTTCCGCAAGTCCGTCTCCTCCAAGAGCCTCCGACGTTTCCTGGAGGTCTTCATGGAGACGCAGATGTTCGGGGGCTTCATCCAGGAGCGGGAGCTGCGCAAGCAGGGGGTCAGAGGTGAGGGGCTCCACATTCTGGAAGCTCTGCTGACGCTCCCAGGAGAGCCGGGAGGTGCCACCAGCTCCAGGAACCCGGCCAGAGGCTGCAGTGCCTGTGCAGGGACGTCATGGGGGAGGTGGTGGGGAAGTGCTGGTGCAGGCTGATGGTCTGAACTTTCTGGCGTTCTTGTGCAGCCTTCAAGGAGTTGCTCAGGGATTTCTTGTCTCCGTTGCTTATCTTCCCCTCACAGGAGAGTAGTGAGGTGTAGTGTTTGCGTGCTGCAGAACAGAGGCAGCTTATGTGTGAGCTGGTAGTTTCTCGCTGGGGTTGCAGCCACCCTTCACCACCGCAGTAAGGGACATAAGTGGCATCCTCCATGCATGTGCCTCCTCTGTTCCACGTGGAATTCCCATCAGGACTGTCGCAGAAGGGGTACACTGCTGGAGCTACCTTTATTATTGCAGTCTCTCCTGCTAGGCATGGTGTTGAGAAAACATCCAGTGGAGGCACTGTCTGGGTTGGCTATGGCTGTTTTGGCACTAGAAAATAAGGATGTTCATGTCCTTCCCTGAGCTGCTTCTGTTGTTTCACTCCTGTTAGCACACTGTCCCTAAGACTCTACAGCCTCTACTGTCTGCTGAAGTTTCTCATCTGTGCTGCTGCTCAGTGCTGGCTTAGCAGTTTCCACTAATGAGCAGTGGACGCTTGAATAGATGGCTGAGTAAACAGCGTTCTCAGTGTGGTAAATGTGGTTCCTGCGTGACAGCTCCACAGATGATCTCACTTTCTGGACTTAGCTATGTTTGTAGCAGAGTGAACAGAGGTTTTGTCTCTCCCTTGGTGGGATGCACAAGATCAGTCAGCCTTGCAGTAGTGGGGAGGTGGTAGCAGGGCTTACGTGCTGGGAGTCCTACGGACCAAAGCTCCTGTCCCAGATCTGCGCTCAGCGAGTAGGGGAGGCTGCGTGAGTTGTTCCCTCTCACGTACAAGCTTGTTGGTAACCTGGGACAGTATGTTTTCAGATGCACTCTCTTGTTTATAGGATAGCAGAGTAAGAGTTGTTGACTTCTTTCTTCCTGCAGGTCTGTTTGAGGTACGGGCTCAGGAGTACCTGGAAACACTTCCCAGCGGGGAGCAGAGTGGAGTCAATAGGTTCCTGAAAGGACTAGGTAAGGGACCTGCAGCACCACCGGCTTCTCAGAAAGCTTGTCCTCCTTGTTGCCTTGAAATTTGGCAACAGAGAAGCTGCTGAAGGGTGACAGGACTCTGCTAGTGACTGAGTGTGGCTTCCAGCAGAGTTCTGAGCCTTAAGTAATTAGTGCCTGGCCTTGTATCCCTGCTTTCATCACGCTGTTGGCTCTGCCTCCAGCCTGCTACTTGTCTGGAGGCTGGGGGGAGCCGAAGTGTCCCAAAGCGAACCAAAGCTCACACCATGTGCTGTGTGTATCCTAAAGGGTACAGGTGGGTGTGGGGAGGTAAAGGAGTAGTCAGTGACTTGGTGGTGGTGGGTGCAGATCCTGGTGGGGTGAATGACACATTCTCCAAGGACTTCAGGTTTTCCATGAAGGATCGATGGTGGGAATTGCCTGGGAGCATCCTAAGGCTGACTCCATTTTGCACTGTAAAGGGACTCTAACAGTGAGAGCTCCAGGCTGAGGTTAGAAGCTCTTGGTAAGTCATTGAACACCATGGCCAAGAGCTGAATCTCTTGTTCGGATGGCATGCCTGCCCCCTGGGTATTTCTTGGCCTTTTAAGGAGAAGCATTGTCAGTGAGCTCCCTTCAGCCAGGTGAGCTCAGTAACACCATCACCTTCCAGGACTGCTGGACAGATGGGGTCTGCAGGGCTGCAGTCTGCAGTGCTGCTCCCAGGGCGCAGGCAGAGCTGTGACCTGCGCTGCAGGCACCTGCTTCCAGCTTTGCAGGGCGAGTGGCTGTAGATAAGCACCCGGGCTGGCAGCAGAGATGCTCCTCTGTATAGGTTTGCTGGGACGGTGGAGATGGGGAGGGTGGTGCTTGTTTTGCCTGTCACTGTGGGAAGCCCATTTTCCTTTTTCCATCTCCTCAGGCAGCAAAATGAAATTCCTCCACAAAAAGTAAAGAGCGAAGCACATCCTCATTCCACAGAAGAGAATGGCTCTACCACTTAACAGCAACAAATCCAACCTACCAAGCATTCCCATCCGACCTGCTCCCAGGGGCCCACAGCCTCGGGTGCGCTGACGGCAGCCGGGACGCGCTCACGCAGACGTGCGGTGCCGCAGGAGGACTCGACAGCAGCGGGGCTGCTGGGACAGGTCTGGATACCGACAGTACCATGCACTGGACCGAGCACTCTGAGCTCTGCACTAGCACGTTGCAGATGTCCCGGCAGATCGGATCTCTTAGCTAGCCAGTTCTTTGTTTCGCTGTGTTTTTCTATTTATATCGGGGTTAGAACAAATATTAACCAACGGCCCTCGCCCTGCCTCCTCTCTGCTGGGTGCTGCCATGGTGGGACTGCCACGGGGCTGAGCTGGCAGAGCGTGAGCACCGAGGAGGGGAGGAACAGGGGTGCATGGACGTGCGTCTCTGCAAAGCAAGGATGCTGAGAACTGCAAGGATGCTGCGAACTGATGAGGAGGAGCTTCTCAGTAAGGGGAGAGGGTGAGGGGGAACCACTAAACCTACTGAGGCCGTGGTCAGCCTGCCAGCTGCCGGGCTGGCTGCACCAGGGGTCCTGGTGCGAGGAGAGGCCTTTCCTTACACAGTGTAATTAAAAGCGAGTGGTCTAAAAGGCCCCTGGGGTGTGTTTGTGGGGAGAGCTGTGTCTGCCACCTGCCTGCCTGGCACGGAGCGTGGCCCAGAGGAGACATCTAGCGGCTGAGCCCTTGGCTTGGCCCTGGCCACGCACCTTGGAGCCCGGCAGCCTTGTTTCCTCTGTGGTCCTCCGTGCAGGGCTGAATGGAGATCTCCTCCTCCGCTCTGGGGGCGGCAGGGCTGGGCTGAGTGCTGCTCCCCTCACTGCAGGCAGCCCTCTGTGCTGCGCTCTGTGGGGCGCCCGGAGGGCTTGGAAGCAGCCCAGGTGCCCCATGGTCAGTGCTTCCCCATGTTCAAGGGCCATGGTGACTGGTTATGGGGTCAGAGGGGCCCACTTCCACTCAAAACAGGGTCCTGTCGCTGCCTCCGGAGCCTTCTGAAGCTCATGTGTCCAACGTTTCCTACAGCAGCAGCCTCTTTCTGTGCTAAGTGTAAGGACAGGGAAAGCGGACTGTGGAGGTGGTGGCTGGAATGGGCTGCTGGGGAGGGGGGCAGAGTGGTGGAGGGATAAGTGCAGTAAGGATTTCCTTGCAGCAGTAAGGAAAGTGGGGCTCAAACCTACCCAGCATACTCCCCAGCGTCTGGGGTTGTTAAAAAACAGCATGAAAAGCACAGAGAGAGAACCTTTTACAGCTGTTTAATGAAGGATTTAACATGAAACTCAGGCAGGAGCCACTGGTCTCAGCAGCAGGACGGCCTCTCCTGCTTCACGCCGAGCTGCGTTGCTCCAGGCCCGCGTGCCCCTGGGCGCTCAGGATGCTGTGCAGGAACCCCCCTGCCAAGACAAAGCCCAGATGGCGGCCGGGCTGGCTGAGGCCTCGCAGCCACACAGAGCCCACGCTGGGTGCTGTGGGCACACCGCTCACCTCTCTGCCGGGAGACGGCCTTCAGGCCGCAGGTGCCAGCGGGCAGCCTGCAGGTGTAGAGCCCCAGGCAGCCGCCGCAGTCGGAGGGCTTCTGGCAGGGCCGGCGCTGGATGCCGCCGCACGAGTGCTGCAGGGGAGGCAGCGGGCTGAGCGGGCTGGTGCTCAGCCTAACACCAACAGCCAGGGGGTGTTGTATGCAGGTTTTCCATCATTTTACTGGCTTAAAGGAAACTGCCCACCCAGCAGCGTGCCCCTGTAACCCGCAGCCAGGCACTGGGGCACGCTGCTCTGTCTGAGGGCACTGCGGGGCAGAGGGGAGGCAAGCCCTCCCTTGCTTGGGGAGTGGGCCCGGGGCAGGCCCCGTGCTTACCGTGTCGGTGTTGAACTTCCCGTGGCCCCTCAGGTGATGGTTCAGCCATGGGCTCCTGCTGCGAGGTGTCCGGCGAGAGCCCTGCTTGCCGCTGCCCATGGCCTTGCTGGGAACCCCGAAGCTGGAGGGTGGCTGTGCCGGTGTCCCCCACGCTGCAGCCAGGGGGTGGCTGCCATCTGCATGGTTGTCTCCTCCATCTCCTGCTGGCCGGGGGTCTTTTGCAGGGCCCCCAGCTCCAAGCTGCCTCGCTGGGGAAACAGCCTGGCCCCATAGTGCCTCTGCCTGTGCTGGGGCCAGGGAGAGCTGCACCAGCAGCAGGGCAGCAGCTGCCAGGGCCTGCACCTCCATCCCCATGGCTTGGCTCGGGGCTGCCTCTTCTTTGCACCGGCTGGAAGCCACTTTTATAGCAGCAGGACCTGGCTCCCAGGCACGGCCCTTTTCCCCCGCCCCTGCCGTGTCCCACCTCCCCTCCTGTGAGCAAACCTGGCTGCTCGCGGCCGTCCCCCTCCCTGTGCTCCCAAACGCCCAGCACCCTCCCACCAGACCCCAGCTCCTCTCAGTGATGGGTACGGGTGTGCCTGCACACGGGGTGAGCACAGGAGATGCAGTGATTCTGTGATTGTAACGCTCGAGGGCAAGGCCTTGGTGGGGGGGGAGGGTTACTTTGTGTGGCAGAGGGAGAGCAGTGTCCGAAAAGGCATCTGTTGTATTTTCATCCTGGTATCCTGAGGAGATGTGGTAGAACTTTGTCATTGCGCTGTCCCAGCCCAGCACCACATCACAGTGTCCCCTTGGCTGTAAGGCTGCAGTCACCGTCCCGAGCACCAGGACTGTCCCCCTGGGCCCTGCCTGCTGTGCTGCGTCCTCCCGGCGGGGGGAAGGACTTGGGAGAGCGTAGTGTGTATTCCTGTGTTCACATGAAGCTCACAGACAGATCCTCCTGTCCGTGTGCCCCCAGAACAGGTTAAAAAAGAAAACCACCCACTGCATCAGGCTCTTCTGTGGAGTTGCCAGCCCACCCTGCAAGGTGTGAACAAAAGGACCCAGCAGGGAGCTGATTTCTACGCATCTGCTGCTGTTGTTTTCTGTACAGACAGCCAAGAAACACTAGGAAAGCACAGGTAGTTTCATGCACAGCTGTGGTAATGATGAACATGGATGAACCACATGCCGATGAACCACAGTCGGCAGCTGTGGCAGGGACATAATTGAGAGGGAGGCTGTTTTGCAGGTGCTGTACCTGAAGGCTGTGCTGGACCCCCCCATCCTGGGGTGCTCATCTTTTAAAGTCCTCAGTTGGGCATCTGCAGTCCCTTGGCAGGTGTTCCCCATGGGCCAGGGATGAGCTCTCGTGACCACTGTCCTCACCTCTGGGGTGGGAATGGCTCAGCCACAGGCAAGCTGGCTCCATTAGCTGCTTGTAAAAAGGCTGTGGCCAGGCTTAATTCATACCAAACTGACCTAAGCAGAGACGTCCCTGCTAATAAAGACACTGGAGGTGTTAAAAGCAGAGGGCTCGCTGTGCAGCCCTAGCCTGGGCAGGGTCAGGGAAGCTCTGCTCTGTTCCTGGCTTTGCCATGGAATCGCTGTGGACTTGGCACAGTCATGGGAGCCACACCGCTTGTGTGGCCATCTGTACACAAGGACTGTGCTTCCCCTCCTCCCTGGAAACAATATCGTTATCCTCAGCTTCAGCAGTGGCGTCAGGAGAGGGTCTGTGACACAAGAAGGATGGGAAGGTGTGGCTGTACATTTTGGTCACAGCAGACCCCATCAGGAGCACCCCATCAGGAGCACCCCACCAGGAGCACTTTCCGAGGTATGGGGGTCAGGGGGTGATGTTTGCTCTCTTTTGGTGGAGAACTGACACCGGGGGCTGAAGAGGAGGGAAGCCCAAGACCAGAGGAACAACGGGCAGCCATCTTTCAAAGACCACCAGCCAGCCCCTGGTTAACCCTCTTTGAGTTTTTCTACAAGAGCGCTGGACTTTGGAGCGATAAAGCACAGCATCTGCTGGCTGGCTTGGGAAGACTGATGAGGTTGCCCTACAGCATCGTGTTCCTGCCAGCTGAGCCTTAACAGGGGCTGTGATGGGAGCACCTGGAGAGAAATGGGAGTGAGCAGCTGCTGGGCCCACGTGCAGAGACGTGGTCCTGGGAGTCAGTGACAGAGGAGCTGCCGTGGTAAGGGACAGCAGTGACGTGAGGTAGAGGAAGGGGAAATTACCTCAACAGGAAATCTAGAAGGACTGGAACTTGAGGGAAACTTCAGGGAGACAGGAGATCTGAAAGATCAGAAATCAGCTGTTCTGTACAAAGGAGCCCCCTGGGCTGGGGCCTCCTTCCCTGAGGCTTTACTCCAAACCAAAACAGGTGAGTGCTCCCTTAGAAGGGGTTGTGAGATACATTAGTGACAGGCAGCAGGCAGAAGACCAAAGCTATGGTTGCTGTAACTCCAGTGTGAGAGAGGAAACAACAACAGAATTAATGTGAGCAGTGTGATACAAGTTGTCACCGGCTGCCCTCCACGGACACGTCAGCTCCCAAGCAGCAGTGAGCACTGGTGGCTCACGTCCTCTAGTCAGCATTTGAGCTTGAAGCTCAAAACATGGCCTAATTCCTGCAGGCAGCAATGCTGGGTGTGGGAGGTGGTGGACGAAAGAAGGATGGTGATCTAGTCCATCTTCCATACCTTCGCCTCTGGCCAGGTCTTGCCCCAGACTTGTTCCCGGCTGACAGTGGACGTGCTGATCTCTGGGGAGATGGGCTCGTAGGAGCAGAGCGACAGGCCTGCAGCCAGCAGACCCATCCGGACGCAGGTATCCGTGTCGTGGCCGGCGAGCATCCCCGCGATGATTCCCGCCATTAAACTGTGGGGAGAAAGAAAGGCGGTGCTGAGCCGGGAACAGCTTTGAGCTGGGGAGCACGGCTGATGGGAGGAGAATCCATCTGCACCCATCAACGCTCACAGAGCAGTGAGTGTCTCAGAGGGGGGACGTGGCGGTAATAAGGACTTTGTGGGTTTTTTTGTATTTGTTTTTAAATTTGGAGGAACAAGTAGTGCTACTGATTTGCTTCTCAGCTGAGATGTTGAAGTAATTCCCCATTCCAGCACTTCTTCTTTTCTCCCCAGTTTTCCAGGAGAGGCAGGAGAAAAGAAAGAGCGTCTACAAAGGGAAGAATCTATTTTCCCCTTGCTCTTCAATTATTTCCTCGCTTCTCCGCTCCTTGCTGGCACATCGTTACGTTCCCTCCTTACCCCCACTGTGAAGGTGTAGATGGGCAGAGAGGTGCAGTTCCGTATATGATGTGAGAGGGGCAACAGACAGCTGGGGAAAAAAAAATCCAAAGCTGAAATGAGATTTTTGATTCAGATTTCTGCCAGCTTCAGCTGTGGTTTTCCCTTTGAGATTTCGCAGTCAAAGCGCTGCGGGCGCTGAACGACAGGTGTCACCCGCAGGCGGTGAGGAGGCCAGCAGGGGGGGGGACAGCTCTGCCGGGGCATGGATACAGGCGGGGCACTGCCCGCCATCAGCTGGGAGCAGCCAGCTTTGTTTGCAGCTAAACACAAGGGCGATGCTAGGAAACTAGGGAAGGACAAAGGAGAAGATAATGACATTTGAGAGGAGGAAGCGAGGGCAGGAAAATGTGACAGCAGGGAGGATTAACGAGCAAATCTATGTGAAAGGGAAAAAGACTGCTTTTTTGCACTCTGGTTAATTACCTCAATATCTTTCTTTTTTTTCCCCCTTAACAAAGGCACAGAAGATTGAGGTTTCCAAAACCGTTCAATCTCTCAACAGCCCCAGAGGCTGAGCGTAAACATTTGGGGGAGCATCCCCTAGCGATGCCGTGTGTGGGCAGGCCGTGTTGTGTTGCCAGGGCAGCGGGGTGCAGGCAGCAAACAGCCTCGGCAGCACCTCCGAGGTGCAGGAGGGCCTCGGGGCCGGAGCAAGGCCGAGGCCTCCTGGATCAGCATCCCCCAGGCAGTGCCTCTGAAGGACAAGGGCTGGCGAGGCTGAGCTGTGACTGTAGCCCTGGGCCGTACCCTGCTGTATGGTTCTGTGCTGCCCAGCAGGCTGGGCCGGGGCAGCTCCATCTGCTATAGGCTGAGGAGATGGCACATGTGTCAGTGGAGGGCCTGGGCCCTTCCAGCCCATTCTGGCTCTGTTCTGGGCAACAGCAGATTTCTGCAGCTCAGGGGAGCTGCCAGGGGCCGCCAGAATCATAAGATCATAGAATGGTTCAGGTTGGAAGGGACCTTAGAGATCATCTTGTTCCACCCCCCCGCCATGGGCAAGGACACCTGCCACCAGACCAGGTTGCTCAAAGCCCCATCCAGCCTGGCCTGGAACAGTTCCAGGGAGGGGGCATCCACAGCTTCTCTGGGCATCTCTAGACAAACAAGAGAGCTGTGAAAAGTCCCACATGAACCTGGGGACTCTGGAGAATGGGATTTCTGGAGAAGGAATCAATATGAGATTGATTTCCCAATTCAGCAATGGGAGCATTAGCGGGCCCATAATTTTCAGATAGTTTTGGAAGGAAAAACCAACTTAAAGTGCCCCTGTGTGACTCAGTGAAGGTGTTTGTCAATGGAACACTTTATCTTGCCTTTGCTCTTCCCTTACATCAACCCTTTAAAGAGGGAAATCGTAAAGAAGCCAACTGGTTCACCTTGGCCTCTGGAACGACCAGGTGAGGGGTAGGCGTGCCCAGAGCAGCTGGTGCAGAGCGGAGGCTGTGTCCCTGGAGGGGCTGGCAGAGGCCGGGCACAGCTGCTGGAGGCAGCGAGCAAAGCTCAGCCACCCCGTGGGCTGCTCCCTGCCCCAGTGCTGTGTTTGGCACTGGGCAATGCCGCAGCCTCCTTCAGAGCCTTGTGCCAGCTGAGGTCAGCTCGCTGTGGAGGCAGTTTGGGATACAAGGAGTAAAGAGAGGCTCTGGCGTGAAGTGGATTAATTAGCTTGGCCAGAAGTGACTGATCCTGGCTAAAATATGGAGGACCCTGTAAGCTTCCATAAAAAGGACTTTTCCTTCTGCCCACCCAAATGAGAAAAAAGGAGACGCGTTGCTATGTTGAGTTACTGGCAGGTAAGAGGAGAAAATTAAAAGGAAATGTCCCTCACATGTGCCCTTTTGGTCTAGCCCAAGGCAATGAAAGGAGAGCATCAATTATTGCAGCATATGAAGCAAACCCCCCCCCAGCCTGACTGCTGCATATAGTTTGATGAGCTAACAAGGAGCGTAATAAAATATTTCTTTGACAGACCAAGAACTGATCACTGGGGCTAGGGACAGTGTGTGTCATCTCCTATGTACAGCAGAGGGAAGAGCCAGGAGAATTACGGAGCACTCTTCTGAAGCACGAGCTCATGCCAGAGGCAAATGCAGAGCCTGATGAAATGCTTTTATAGGGCAGTTCTAGCTGCTGAGTGTCAGTCCCACTTCCCCTGAGAAGCGTGGAGGTAGATCAGTTAGCCAGAAAGGCGGCTTTGATGTACAATGGTTTACTTGGCTTTCAGCAGCTCAGCCCAGGGTAATCCAGAACCACTGGATTGCCATGAAAGGCTTGGGTCTTAAACAAAGGCAAAGCTCGTAACGGCAAAACTGGCTTCGAGATGCTTGGGGGGACGCTTAGCAAGCATTGCGAGGAATCAGTCCTGTTCTTGTGCCTGCTCCTCCCGCAGCAGAACGTGGTTTGTCTTTGCAGCAGGATTTAAAAGAAATCGCGTTACGACTGTTCCGCATGTAGCTGGGGAAGACAGAGCGGTTAGCAACGTACCTGTCACCAGCTCCCGAGACGTTGACGATCTCCTCCCTGCTGACGGGGACCGCGGGGTAGTGGGTGGCACAGAGGCTGGTGGCAGTGGTCTGTGTGGGGAGAGAGGGGAGGTCAGGGGGCACTGCCCCAGCTGGCCAGGCCTGGCGGGGCCGGCATCATCCAGACCTGCACAGACGCCAAAAGGGGGACAAAAATAAGCCGATAATAATATTTTTTCACACTCTGAAGAAGATCAGTGATTTAAGTTCCTGAAAATGAAGCTTGCAGTCATGAATATTCAGGAGAAGCACATTTAAGCTGGCTATAAGCGCTGCTGCTAGGAGCCAGGACAGACAACACGATTTTCTTCGCTCAGAGCTGTGTATTCCACCCCCAAACAGGAACATTTGCCAGCAGTGATGCCACGCTTCCCAGCATCGCTGCTGTGCCACCAGAAATAGCAATGACGTTCTGTGGTTCTGGAGAGAACGCCGAGAGCCCAGAGTTAGTCCCCGTGCCCTTACCTGCTCGTGAGGCGCGGGGCAAAGCGAGATGCTCCCTCCTGGGCTCCTGCCGCACAGGAGGACGCCGTGCGCGCCAAGGGTCACCACCACGCAGTGCAGGTGGGACAGCAAGGGGCGGGCCAAGGCCGCTGCCATCTTGATGATGTCCTCCAGCCTGGATGGGGCCTCTTCAGACAGCGGGGAGGAAAAACTATGGCGTAACTTTCAAGGTTCTCAGTTGGCCCTTCTGTGGGCTGGCAGCCTATAAACAGCAGCAGCCCACATGCTGCTCCTATTTATGAGCACTACTGAAAATGTGGTATTTTTTTCTTTCAGTCATGGGAAACATGAAGTTCTCCAGCGTTAGATTTCCATATTATCTATCCTACGCTGAGGAAACCAGCCTTCCAGGGACTACATGTGTTGTCTGCAGAGACCAAAAGCACTGTCCTGAAGCACGCCCGCCATGTTTTAATGTTTTTGTGTTTCCACCTGCATAGAGTAGATCTTTTATTTCCTCAAAGTGTGGTGGTGTTGGGACAGGTGCCCTCAGAGCATCGTGCGTCACTGAGACGTTTATAAACTAGAGATTGCTCTGGTTTGGATGACCAAGTGAGGAGAACAGGACCTCTTGTTTTGGACAAGGAGCCACGCTAGGTCTGCTGTGCTCCGACCTGGGCCAAGCAACCCACGCAGAGATGGCTGCAAGGTGGAAGATGCCAAGACTGCTTATGAATTCCCACTGTGTTATAACCCAATTCGACTGAAACGGGAGATGGGGAGGAAAATGCTTTCTGCACGGTCTAAATTAATCTGAAATAAGCAGAGTCAGCATGACCGACTCTTCCGAGTGTTCAATACCTGCTGGCAGAGGGTTCCCAAGAGTCCGATTTATTGCTTTTAGCTCTTGCAGGTTGGGGGAGATGTACATGAGTGCTTTCCAGCTGTCTGAGAGGAATGGCTTGGAGGCCTTGTTCTCATCTGTCGGCTCGTAGCACACTTAAAAAGAACATTGCAATCAGTTAATTAACTAATTGATCAGTGGTTCCTCTCTACCTCTGAGCAGGATGCAGTATAAAAGGGTTGGTGTGACCTGCACAGTATGTGCAGTGTGTCAGAAACTTAAACACTATTGCCCCCATGCTGGGGACCAGGGTTCCCCAGTTTTCCTCTCTGCAGTGACACAGTTGCTTCTGGCTCTGGAATGACACAATCAGCCCTGGGGTCTGCTACGCCTTTTATCTGGTTTGGGAGCCTCTGCCAGGTTTTAAGACCACTGTCTCCTTCTTTTGCAGGATTTTCTTTTAAAAATGAGGGCGTAAATGCAAAGGTTTGGGAAGCCTTGTGAAGGGTCCCCGGCATGCCAGGGAGGAGCTCTGGATTTTATGGGAAGTGGGGGAGAGATCCTTTCGAGTAATGCTTCAGCGCTTATTCTGAGGAGCAAACTCCATGGCTGCTCAAAGTGGGAGAAGCACGTACGTCTGAGCTTGCCTTCAGATTACAGGCAAAGAGAACAGCTTTCTTCTGGCTTTCTGGCAGTGCCAAAGGGCTATAGCTCCTACGCTACAGCAGATGTGACTCAGCTGCAGGATGAGACAAACCCAGAGAAAGCAGAAATGTTTCATCCACTTCAGATAAATTAGCAGCTATAGGAAGGAGCCCTGAGTAACACAGCATGTCAGGCACAAGCTGGGCATCTCCAGGGCGTGTGGAGTGTCCTGGGGCACACCCTGCTGGGAGCCATGGGGCCTGGGCTGGGCGAGCGCTCCTTACCTGCTAGCTGATGCTCTCTGGCGAGCTGGCAGATGTACTGGATAGTGGAAAGAGGCACGTTTCCATCAATGCAAACTAGCGGGGCCCGGCACAGGTTCTCCTTGAACTGGGACACCTAGTGAAAATCCAGGACACAGAGCAGAGAGAGCCTGAGTCACTGCGGAGGGACAACGATTGCTACTCAGACTCCGGATGCGGGGTTTTCACTGGTACTGCCACTCTTAGGTACAGGAATGAACCTAAAGGAGCGATTCCCTAAGGAAGCTGGATGTCCCCATTTACCTCATCTCCTCCCTTTCTTGTTCCCTGCTCCCTGTCATTAAGAGGTGGACGTGACAGGCAGGGCCCCTCCAGCAGTGAAAGACAGCTGCTGCTCCTCACAAGAGCACTGATACCCCTGGGTCAGTCAGAGGCCTACAGGGAGCAGGAACGCTGCGATTCCATGTCACTGCAGGACTCCCTGTGCTCTGCTCGGTTTGGCTGCGCCCTCGCTGTCTGCCTGTGTCCTTCAGATGCCCTGTGCTCACAGTGCCTCCTGAGACAGCTGGCTCATCACAGTGCTTTTCTCCCCGTCCTTAGGGGGGTAAAGGGATTTCTTAGGGACAGGCCTGGATTCACACAGGGAGGTTAGGCTCGCTGATGCAGCAACAAACCTTCATGGGTCCAACCCACAGAGTGGAGCTCACAAAGCTGGATGAGGCGGCCTCATCACTTCATTCCTACACAACACAAGGAGAGACTCAGGGCCTGAGCTGAGCTTTGTATTATCTCCTGTCATGACCGGGCAGGCAGAGGGAAGAGGGGAAGCACAAGAAAACCAGTTATGGAGAAGTGAGAGAGAGCATCATGTCTGAAAATGTGTTTTCCTTCTGAACATCAGCCCCAGTGCTAACATTCCCGGTGAGATGAGGGCTTTGGGCTCCCATTCTGGGTAGAGGAAGATGACTGAAGTCACTCCTTTGTGGAGGCACACAGATTGGCTCTTTGGTTTTTTATCATTAGATTTCCCTTGGTCTTCTCATGCCTTGTCCACTTTTATGTCTAGTGGCTACAGCACTTTTCCAGCCAGCAGGCTGTGGTTGGAGTGAGGAGCTGCTCTTCCTTTTGTTGCCTCAGAGGCTGCACAACCACAGCCTAAACCCCAGGCCAGTGCTGCAGGCACTCCTGCAGCCTCCCCACTATGTCTCTGCTAATCCTGGCTGAAAGAAGGGCTGCCAAAATGCACTTTGCAGAAGATTGGATCAGAGTTTCCACTGGCCACAGCTGGTTCATAAAGCTCGGGAGAACAAATCTGTCATGTACTGGCTTTCTGTGCCAAGGCTTGGGAGAGGCAGGGTGGGGATGGAAGTGGGAGCAGTGACCATATTTTTCCCTTGCTAAAAGCCCACCAATAAGTAAATTGCACTTAACTTTCATGTTGCTGCTAGTCATGATGTATAGGATTTGTTCTGTTGACAGCAGAACGAGTAGGGAGGAGGGTGCAGCGGTGGGGGCTTCACTGAATCAATCTGCAGTCACTGCTTCCATTAGCCCTGATGTTCCCGAGGTTTGGACATGGTGAGGAGCAGTGCCTGTTAACACAGCTCAGCATGGGGAAACAAAAGGGGTAATGGGGAGGGGACAGAACAGGAAAACCTTCTTTAATTGGTGTTCTGTCCACCTTTTTTTCCTAAAGGGGGAAATATCATTTCTGCAGGTGGACTGGATTTATTGCTGGCCTTAAGGTGCCAAAAATGATAGGTTAACTGGGACTCATCAATGAAGAGGATTCTGGCCTGCATGTCATGGGACGATAGTAATGGTGACATCTTATGGAACAGAAACAGGGAGAAGCTCCATCTGGGTAGGCAGCAGCGGGTACCTCTGGTAGCTTGCCATGCTGCAATCTCAGTGGCCAACGTCTGGGGTTAACTTTAGGATTGCCTGTGTTCCCTCTGCACACCCACTCCCTTCTGGCACAGCTCCACTAGCTAGCTTTTGTCACATCTCCACGCTCCTTCTCACAAGCAGAAGGCTGTAAACCAGCTGGCACGCATACGTATTGCTCTGTTATCTGCTGGTGGATGTCCATATCTCCCAGGCCGATGCTCAGCTCCCCAGCACTGGTGATCACAGCACAGTAAGTGGCTGTGCTCTTCCCCTCCAGCTGCAGGACGGCACTCATGTCCTAAAACAGGGATGACAGTTATAAATGGAGCAAGCTTCTCTTCCCTGTTACGCTCGGCTCAACTTCACTGTTCTGTCTCTGCGCCCACCTGACTTGTGGCAGTAGTCCAGCTCGCTGTCCTCCCTTCATCCTCCCTCCTCCCTTGAAACAAGCAACATTTCAGAGGTATTTCAGTCTACGCAGCGCTGGCAGATGGCCAATTATTAATATCGACAATGCAACAGAACCCACGGCAAAGATTTAAGAAATCATTTAGTAAGTGACTGTGACAGGCCTCTGCCACGCAGTTTGATAGGTTGTGGCTCTGCTGTAATGGAAGAGCGTCCTGCAGACCACTGCCTGCCCCAGCCACTCATTCCTGCAGCTTGTGTGACACATCTGAGGCCTGCTGGCACGCCAGGCACCTCTCGGTGACACTCAGCTAGCGCTCGTGTTAGCGACCTCGCTGGCCCCACAGCAGGGCAGCTGACTTGGGTGGTAGCCTTGGAGCCATTTTTACAACAGCCACAGGCACAGCTGGGAGGGGCCCTTCCTCTATGGGCCTTCTGAATGATCTGCTGAGAGAACCCAGGGCATTTCTTGGAATGTACGTTCCAGGATGGAGAAGCGCTTCCCCCCAAGTAGTTGTCAGGGAATCTGGAGGTTTTAAGGGCAATGTCCTCTCCAGCACTTCTGGTAAGGCTCCCTGCAGACTAGGGCTGCTTCACAAATAGTTCTGCTCCATCTTCCCTTGAGAGACTGCTCTGTGACGGCTCAAGCTGTGCTGTGCTCAGATAGAGGAGGGATTATAGGTCTGCAGCTATAAAGCTGTATATATCACAAGAGAGCTCTTGTTCCTATTGCAACTTTTATTGAGCTGCTCAGGTTGCCAGAACTAAGGCCCCAAGAGCTCTTTCTATCTGTATACCAGGGCCCTGAAAGCACCAATAGGCCCTGGTCAGGCCCCTTAATGGCCCTGATCAGCCTCAGCTGGGGTCTCCACCCATGCCCCTGGCTTGCCCTCAGTTTTGTCTCTTCCCCACAGAGGCACCTGGTGCCCTGGGTTGGGTTGCTCTCCTTCCCTGGGGAGCTCCTGCTGCTCCTGGCTCCCTGAGGACAAGTTGCTGCTGAAGTCAGGTTATTCCTCTGGCCTACCTTTAGGGGTGTATGCAGCTGTGTAGCAGATCCTGCTCCTCTGAACTCGGGAGGTGTCTGGCCCTGGCTCTCAGTTTGAGGTTTTCTCTGTCTTACACTTCACCCTAGTTGGGATGGGTTTGGCATTGCTTTGCTTATCCTGAGGGCCGGGCTTTGCATGTTTCTGGCTGTGCTTAGGCCTTCCTAGATGCTTTCACGGTTTCCTCTGATTTACTTTTTCTCCTTCAAACTCCCTGGAGCTGCCTTCACACCACGTGGTTCAGACCTGAAGCCCTGCATGCATCTAGTCTGTGTTCTGGGAGTGGCTCCCTGCCTTTTAACAGTCTGTAACAAAGGAACATTGCATTATTCTACCTCTCAGCCTGATACAAGGTGGCTTTCATTTTTGCCAGGGCTAAAAAGGCTTTTCTTTTATGTAATGTCATCACCTCCATGTTTCTGAAGATCCTGTCTACCTGTGCTACCTGCACTAGGGACTGCTTTGGCCGGGGGGTTGGACTCAGTGATCTCTCGAGGTCCCTTCCAACCCCTACAATTCTGTGATTCTGTGATCCACTGCTGTGCAACATACCATGTGGTGACAGTAGTGCAGGACGGACTCTGAATGTTCATCCTTCCCTATGGCCGACAGAAAGAGGGGAGTCAGCCCGAGACGGCTTAAGCAGTCTAAAAGCAAATGGAAACAAAATACGTTAATAGATCTGTCAGAGACTGTGAACACAATGTCAGCCTGTGCAGGATGAGTGTCTGTAGGAAAGCCGTCTCCTGGAAAGCTTTGTGCCCGTCCATCCTCGTCTAACAGGATGCTCAAGGCTACAGCTGCTGCCAGGCTGGCTGGGCTGAGCTGCGTGGGATGATCTACAGCTGCCTGCTGCACTGCGACTGAATTAGGGATTTCTGGAACCTCTGGGAGTGCAGCAAAGAGAAGAAGGAAGAGAAAATTTATGCACTTCCCTGGCATCATTTCCTGTACCCATCACAAGCAAGCAGGCTTGCCTGCATCACTTCTGTGCATGGCCTTGCCACACAACGCTATCTAACAAGAACCTGGATGGAATCGCAGGAAGCCCTTCCTCCTCTCCCTTCAGGTTATCATACCTCAGTGAATGGGTGGCATTTTGTTTTTTCCTCAGGTTTTCCCCATTTGTGATCTGAAGTGATAGCAGATTTGTGTTGGGGAGATTTGGGAAAAGTCAAAAAGCCAGAGTAACTTTAAGATCTTTCTGTAATGTGCCCCTGCTAATTTCAGCACCCACCCACTGCTCTGCTGCTGCTTGTGGTGTAGCACCAGGCACGCTGTGGTCCTTTGCTGTTGCCAGTGACTGTAGCCCTTTCTCTCCTGCAGTAACTCCTGTGCACCAGTTCCTCCTGTCCTTGGCGCGTGGGTGACCACCTCTGAATACGTGTATTCTTTTCAAATCCTTCCTCAGGACTTACTCCTATTGCAACTACAACCCGGTGTTCATTCAGCACTGAGGACCAGGCTGTTCAGCAGTCACTGGAGATCAGGGATGCTCATTTAACCTTGACCTGCGGTCACTGTGCTATATACCACTTAACTTCATATCTGAGGACCTTTATTCTCCTGACCTCTGCCCAGTTCCCTTTCTTCTTATCTTCTGGAGTGTCCCTTGCCTTTTCCAGGCAGCCTGTCCCCTGGTGTATTGCCTGATGTGTCCCAGATCTCAGCAGTGCTCAAGAGCTCCTGTTGTTGAAGGAACACCAAAGGACAAATCGCAGCTGGCATGCACCCAATGGCAAACCCAAGCACTAGGCACCTGCCAAGTTTCTTCCAACGCCGCCAAAAGTTCGTTTCACTTTTCCAGCATTCGTCTGCCCGCCACCCTGAAGGAATAAATTATTTATCAGCAAAGCTGGGAGAGCTGCTCATTCTAGATGTCATGTCTCCATTAACATTTGAAGTGAAGCTGATGCTGCTGAAAGGCAGGGCAGCAATTAGAGGCCATCTAGGTGCAGGTTTGCAAGCAGTGCAAACTCCCACAGCCCTTCTAAACACATCAGCTCTGGTGACAAAGGCCCACCTCTGAGAAAGAGAGATCGTTTTGGGTTCCCCGCGCATCGCTACCTTGGTTTCACTGGCTAAGACCTCTGTGAACAATGCTAGCGAGTTCTTCTGATCGAAGAGCAGCCCTCTGAATGTACGTGCCCCCATCAGTGCTGGGACTCCAGAGCTTCTGACCCAGACCCAATGGGCTCTGCAGTTGCCTCCCAGGTCGCCCAGCTCCCACCTGTAAGCAGCTGTTTGTTTGCTTGGTTTCATTTTTTTCACTTTGAAGATAAAACAAGTTTTGTCACCTTTGCCAGTGCTGCCTCTGCACTTCACTCATGGAAGGAACTATTTCATTGTCCATATACTTTTTAACTTACCCTTGTCTTCCCAAGCATCTCTCTTAGCAGAAAAACCACCCTTCTCCACCTTTGTGGTTACCAACTTCTCTTTTCTCTTGCCTCTGCCTTCCATCTGTCTGTCTGTCACAAATGGTCAAACTGTCAGAACATGGGCAGTCCTCACCCATCTCCTCCTCCCAACTCTCCTGCCAGATGAACTGCCTTAGTAAATGTCCACATTTCTTTGGGCTTCATCCCTATCAAATAGTTTTAAAGCTCGTTTCATAAAATCCTTCTGAAGACAGCTTGCCACTGGCATTCCTAATGATCTTCACAGCTCTGGATAATGCAGAGCTTTCAAGAGCAGGTTGGGTGTTTGGGTGGCAGGGGCTGAGGCATGTGTGCACCCACACAGCGCAGCTCCTGGCCCAGACTCCTTCTGCCTCGTGTCAGCCCAGGCACACTAGAATGCCTCTGCCCGTGCACACCTGTCTTCCTTGTAAACACTTCTATCCATCCTAAGCAGGCAGATGTATTGCCATCTCAGGGTACAAGATGGTCTTCCTCCATCCTCTCACTTTTCTTGGGCATTCTTTGAACTCGTACCCAAGCCCTTCAGGGACCTTTCTTCCCTCGTACTGAGCCCTGAAATTATGGACCACTACCTCTGTCCTTAGTACACAGTACATTCCTCTTCACCCACTCCTGTGACTGTAAGAGGCTGTTCTCCCATGTAAATGTGAGCTTTCATTACCTCCGGGCTTCTCTTGTTTGCCATGCCTCTCCCCACTTGTGCAGTCTGTAAGACGTGGTGCTAATTCTCGGCCCCTTTGCTCTTCTGCCTGGCAGTTCTCCAAGCCCTGAACTGCTCTGACAACCTGAGCAGAATGCCATGGAAGCAACCTATCGCCTCTGTCCACCTTTCCACTACTTGTCACTCCTCATTAACCTAAACGCCCCTCTGTAACATTTGCTTATGCTCCCCACGAATTGCCACTGGCACTGCCAGGAATAAAGATATTTCCATCTGTGACTGTCTCCTACTGAGTGCTGCAGATTTCCAAAGCACTGAGCGTGCCTATTTTAACTCTGCAGCCCGCTATCCATAATAGGTGCAGCCAAGGGAAAAAAATATCCTCCAAAGCAAAAAGCAAGGACGCCTGTTTAGGCGAGTCAAACAACTCCGCTTCGAACACCAGCCTCTATCTCAATATTACAAGAGGGTTCTGACTGCCATTGGTAATGAGCACAAACCCTACTTAATGCAGTACCATCATCTCTTTTTCCAAGCTGATGCCATCAGGAACGTTGAAAATACTCATGAGCTCCTTTCTTTGCCTGGCGTGCCGCTCTCCTCCTGCAGTTCGCCCCCACATCCCCAAGGCAGAGCTGCAGGTTCTCAAGCTGAGCTTCACCCCAGCAGCGGATGTGCCAGCCTCCCACTCGGGGACTCAGCCATGGGAGCACCCTGCTGTTGTGCAACCCCGCAAGAGCTACAAGAAATGAAGTCGCTAAACCTCTTTAAAGTGGGTGCAGTGAGAGATGAGCCAGCACCCTGCTTGTCAAGACAAAGAATGGCTGTTACCACACCTGCCAGCTCAGCTGGTAGCTCGGTCTGAGCAGTACCAGAGTATCTCTTCCATGCTGCATCCCAGTGAAAGCACTAGGTGAACATGGGCTTCTGAGGTGGCTTGAAATAAGGCTGAGTTGATGCTTTCTGGTAAGGTTTCAGGGAATTGAGAGAGTCTCTAGGGCCTTTTTCTGTATCCTAGGAGGCTTGAATTCCTAATGCAAAAATGAGACTCTACTCTTCTGCTCTAAAAATATAACCACAATGCTTCACCCAGCACCCTTCCCTGAGCTAGAGACCACGCACCTTTTTCTGCAGGCTACTTACATGCAAATAGGCACTTATAGGGCACTGAGCTTCTGGACAGCCTTGAAAGCCGTGTGGAAGTTAAAACCAGTACAGAACACTGCTGGTCTCTTGCTAACTGGGACAGCACATGTTGCAAGTCATACCCCAATGCTCTGCAGCAAATACAGCATGCACGAGGGTAGGGCCTGCTGGGTGCTGTGCTCTTTGGAAAAATCTTTAAAAGCTAAAGCAGAGCAATACCATGGAGACTGCTTTTTCCTCTGTGCCCAACCACGATGGCTGTCAGCAGGAACATGCTGGCAGTCAGCTCCCAGCATTTGGCCAGCTGCCACCGTGGGCCTTCAGCTCTAGGGCTCATTGCTATGCAGATGGACAACTAATACCTTGCCTTCATACGCAACATTAACAGCCTCCTTTTTCCTTTTCCCTTGTCAGCTGCTCCTGCTGGGGTGCGTGGCTGTCCTTGGCCCCTCACCACGCCATGGGTGCTCCATGGGTGTGCACTCCCTGCTGGCATGCCAAGAGGTGGCCTGCCTACCTGTGGTCGCCCCTTAGCAACTCGCCCTGATAGCTTAGTGCAGGGCATGTGTGCTCTCTGCTAGATCGCAGCTGAAGCAGTTGGAGTTCTGGTTTTGCAAGCCTGCAGAGCTGATGCCACAGCACGTGTCACCCTTAGCTGTTATAGCACTGTTTGCCCTTTGCCTCCCTATCACTGAATCGGCCACTTCCTCAGCAATAGCCTCCCCAGCGGCCTTTCCCTATCTGACTGAGAGGCCTTCACAGTTGCCCTGTTTGAAGGCCGCAGTTTGCTACAAGTTTCTTGCTTCAGCAGTCAGCAAAGAACAATTTGAGGCACTAAACGACTTATGAGCAAGCTCCACCACCTCAATCTCTACAAGCATTGTGTAGGCTGTGTAATGGCTGATGTTCACAATGGGGAAGTCCCAGGTCCGCAAGCGTCTTCTACATCAGCCTCTTGGTTCTTTCTTGGTCAAACCACATTAAAAGGGAGAAGGTCTAGTAGCGTTCAAAGTGCCTATTTTTTTAAAGCAATCTTTTTTTTTTTTTTTTAATGACTCAAATCTTTTATGATTGAGGAAGCTGGCTCTCTTGTTTAGTGGTAACTGTGTCAGTATTACTTTCCTCAAAGGCTTCTTACCACTCTGGGTACTCTGCATGTGGTCTTTGGCTCCTATTCAGGTTGCTTTCCATTGCTAACACAGCTCCAGGCAGCCAAAACTGGCTGTTACATGGGGATTTCCTCACTAAAGGGTCCGATCTTAAATTAAAGTTTAGAGAGTCTTCACCCATTGCTCCTAGCTCTTTGCATATATGCTCCATGAGTGACCTGGGCAGCTCTTCTGCTAAAACAGCTCTTTGGGCTTCTGACATCAGACAACAGCCCTGAGGTACCTTAACATGCACTGTCAAGGCCAGAGTGAAATGTGGAGGTTGTAAGGATGATAAATTGCTCTGTTCCTTGAGTGCTGGGGACAGGGACTTTCAGCACATGCGTGCCCACCTAGACAACACACCCAATATGCAGCCCTACACCTCCCGTGTGTGTGTGCTCATACAGACACAAGGATAACATACACTGGCACCATCTGCTCCCCACCTCCCTTCTTTGGCTTGGCAACCCTGTAATAGTAGCTGGAAATGGCAGCGGTGCTAAGAAAGCTGCTAGAGATACAGTACCAGGATGACAGAGTTCTGCGCCTTGGCTATAAAGTCAACGTTGATACCTCCAATCACCACCTTCAAAAGGAAGAAAGAGGTAAAAAGTGGTTGGAAGGACTTGAGGGAAAAGTTCCAATTTTCCTCTGCTTTTTTTCCACCCTCTTGAAAAGCTATCTGATTTACAGCGTGAAGGCCCGTGCTTATTTTGGCTGGCTTGACACAACTCTGTATGCACCCAATCAGAAAGAATGGAAATCTCTCCCAAATGTTGTTCTCTGAATTACGCCTGCTGATACCCAGCCCCAGCATGGCAGGCATGATGTTACTGAGTACACAGAGGAGTGCTGGCAGTTTTACTGAGTGGTCGCAGCGTACAACGATTTCTGACATACCAAACCTCAGAAAGATTCAAGCACTGCTGCGTAACAGGGGGAGGGGAGGATGGATGGGGAGAAAATGAATAAAAGTGGGCAGAATAACGCAGTCATGTCTAGCAGGCTCCCAGAAGAAACTGCCCTAACCAGTGAAACTTTATGGATCATTGTCTTATTGTCCCACAAAGCCAGAAAAAGCAGCACAGCCCCATAAACGGGAAGTTCCTAGATTCTTTGGGGACATCAAGTTCTTTCTTCCTCATTCTGTCAAACGCTGGGTTATTGCCTCCGGAGTCACTGCACTCTTTTATGTTGACAAATCCTACTGCAAATGGGTTTTAGAAAGTTTTTCAGCTCTCCAAAGACTACCTAAAATAGATTTGCTGTAAATCGTGTAGCACACACGAAATCTAAGATAGTGAACGGAGCATTAGGGTTATAATGGATCTTGCTTGGGATATGCGGCACCTCTCGTAATTCTGGCAGTCGTGAGCGGGAGGCCAACAAAAGGAGGTATTTATAAAATGTGTGTGACTCAGCAGCTTAAAATAGCCCCCTACCAACACCCTCTTCCAGGTCTGCTCCTGTAGCCACATAAATTCCCTGGCACTGAGAGCAATAGTGTTGAAGTCCTACATAAGGTCGCAATATAAGGTGAAAAAGTGATTAAAGTTTTAATGGATTTGATGGTCTAAGACTTAATGGGATTAGGCCATTGTCACTGTTCATTCTCTGTAAATAGAGTGGGAGAGAATATCTATCTGTGAATAATAAAGAAAGCTAAAGAGAGAATGTCTGCCAGCATAGAAGACAAAGATTGGTCTCTGGCTGAGTCACCTCTTACTTTTGGAAATAGATAAAAATTTATCCCCAGTGCTGTCAGCAGAAAGGCATTATGCAGAGGACAACAGGTGACTCACTGGCTGAGGCGGAGTTGTGTCCTCTCTGCGAGGCAAGATCCCCTTCCTTGTGGCTTTCTGTAGTTTGCTCAGGGCCACTGCAATGCAGCTGCCCACTCTGGCATTGTTTTGGATCAGAGCAAGGTCTGGATGGCATTTTTTTGAGGAAAAGAGAAAACACCAGCGTGATTGACCTGACGGAAGCCTGTGAAGGAACTGCCTCAAGGGGAAAGCAGGAAATGCATGCTGTGAGACTTGGTGGATTTGATTCCCCTGTGCCAAAATCCATTGGAGCAGATACGCTGGGTTACAGCTCTGCATGAGCACATGGGTTACGCTGGGTTACAGCTCTGCATAAGTTTTAAATGCATTCACCTTCCTCCCACTGTGTCCATGTTAGGTTTGCCTAACATTCCCATTTTACAGATAGGGAATAGAAGCAAAGGCCTCACAGAAGATGAGGCAAAGGGTCTAAACTGGAGCTGAGAGTCTAAAAACCTTTGAGGATCTCAGCCACCTTTTCCAGAACTAGATGCTTTCTGAGATTTTCGGCAAGTCTCTACATGCCTGTTTTTCATCAGTTTCACTGGGAGCAGAATATCAGAGGCTTTGAAAGCCCCATTTTGTGGCAGCATACAACTCTAAATCCCAGAACCTTTACCAAACTGCCAGCCATGAGATCTCCCAGAGAGCTGGCAGCAGAGCCTGGGGCTGAACGTGGCTTTACCAGATCCTACACCAGTGTCCCAGCCAGTAGCCTGGCCCATGCAAGAGGATTCATGCTATACAGGGGTACTTTTCTTCCAAGTCCCTTACCCTGCCCTAGCATGAAGAGTGGTATAAGGCAGCACAGTGCTCTGGGAAGCCCAGGCATCTTCCAGTGTACAATCCTACCATGGGCAACAGTGGCCTGAGACTCCATCACAGAGCAGGCAAGCTGAGGGATCAGATGTGAGGGATCTCTTTGGGCTCTGGACCATCTGATGTCTGTGCTGGCACCTAATTTTTAATGCAGAAGTGGAAGACAGTAACAGTGCTACTAAAAAAGCAGGATGTAGTTGCTGAGTTTTATCTGTTCGCAGGTAACAAAGCGTTTGCCCCTTGCTAGCCTGTCAATAAAACGGCAGCATTTTCCAGCAAACGTTATTGGAGGAGATAGGAAGCATGCTACTTTTCCCTCCCCCACCCCATTTAGCAAAAGGATACTGGAGTCCAGTGATTTCCCATTGGTTAATTCATTGATCTTCTGTAACAAAAAAGGGGTCAATTCTTTGCCTGCAATCCCTTTGGACCTGTCAATGTAAAGAAAATTACTGTAGATGAGACAAACTGAGCTGAAACAGCATCAGAGCAGAAGCACTGCTGTGAGCAGATATTTTATCGCCATAACCACATACCATAAAAAGTCTTGTAAACAAGCTTCAGGTTAGATAAAACCATGAAAGGGATGAGCCTTGTTGTGGGCTCATCCACACCCACGGTTAAGCTGTGTTACAACCCTTCTGGCAGCAACCCTGAAGTCACTTATTTCCCCAAAACCACAGAGTGAGCAAAGGATAGGGCCTAGGTTGCTTCTTACCTGGCTTCGCTGAGAGCTTGCTGGATGGCTTCCTCCATAACCTGGCCAGAGGCAGCTCGCTCCTGGGGACAGGGCACAGCTATCAGCACCCCGCTGCGCAGGCCTAGCCCCAGAGTGCTGGCTGGGAGAGGACAGGCAGATGGTTAGCAGTTCTCCTTGGACAAACTGAATGCTGAAGGAAAAGGACAGAGGACAGTGGGCGCGGGGTGTGTGAACCCACAGTGCTGGAGCTCCTGTTCGTAGCTCACCCAGGGACAGGTTCTTTTCCAGCTAGCAAGCAGTTTATATCCTCCTATTTCTTTTGAGGCTGTTTGTACAATAAGAGGCAAAGACTTTTTTTAAAAAACAAACCAACCAAACATCAAAAACTGACTCCACTTTTTGACCCTCTGTTCCAAGGCCCTACATGAGCCTTTCCCTGCTGAAACACACCAATGAGTTTAGCTGCCTCCTCTTCGTCCTGGACACGATACGGTGCCTGGAAGCCGCTCTGGCGTGAGAAGAAGGCAGGGAACTCCCTTGACTCTCCAAAGGCAGCCACACAGACTCCCTGAGTCTCCTGCAGCAATGGAGGGGAGACAAGTAGGTCAGTAGAGGGAAAGGGGACCCACAAAGAGATCAGCTTTTCCCTTCTAAGCAGCTAGAAACTGCCCTTCTTTAGCACAGGGCTTGGTTATTTTTATACATGTAATACATGCCATTTTATTCTGTTCTGTCACTGACGTTTTTCAAACCAAAGAGACAGACGTGGTAACTAGTCAGACAGAATCTGGCTTATTGAAACATATGAGACACACGCGTCCTTTGCTCAGAGCTGATCAAAAGCAGGGCAGCTGTAGCACAATACTGAGTCCAAGGTAACAAGCTGTGACCTGAAGTTATGCCATGAGCTGACAGGAATTTAAATGAGTTCTGTCTGTGATTGAAAAGTATTGACTTTGGCTGTCACCTGAATTGCTGGCCCTGGTGGCTTCCAACACACCAAACCTTAAAAATGGACTCTACTAAAAATCATCTTGTTTCCCAACGTATTTGTGGTTTTGTTTTAGGATGGATCTAGCTTGCCTGATCTATCACTGCAGCAGCACTCTCCCAGTAGACAGTAAAGAGACGGAGTCTAAGCCCAGAGAAGAGGCCATGGCTTGGGCTGCCTTTGGCAGCTGCTGGAAAAGTCTCTGAGGCATGGACAGGATTACATAGGAGCCAGCTCAGGGCCTGAATAGCCCCAGGACTACAGATCTGCAGCTATGGGCCTCACATCCTCTCAGTAGTTATTTGTCAAAATCTTGGGCTTAATAACTGCCCCAGCACCACTGGGCCCCCTTGGCCCTGCTGAGTTCAGTACAACAAGCACATCACTACCTGCTTTCATGCTCAGCAGGCCACGATACCTACCAGATATTCCAGTGTCCTGCCAATATCAAGGATAGACTTGACTCCTGCAGATATAACAGCAACTGGAGTTCGTCCTAGCTCTGTCAAGTCAGCACTCACATCCAGAGCTGTCAAGGGATAAGCAGCTGTTGTTTGTGATTGTGTTGCACTCCAAGTGATGCGATCTGCCCTCTTAAAAAGCCTGATCTGCCTGCTTTTGTAAACGTTTTGATCCACACACAGATATTAAAGATTTAGGTCACACTTTTAGATGCTGATGTTGTTAAAAGAGACTGAAAACAAAGAAGTCACGTGGCTTAGGGCAGAGGTGCAGCCTTGCACTGACTGTCTCAGCTGTTTGTTCACGTCAGTAAACAGCATGCAAAAATGTGGTTGAAAAGACAGAAGATGGTGTTATAAAACAAGGACAAAGTTCAAGAAGATGGAATATAGGAAGATATTGATTTGAGTATTGACATAACTGGCAGAAAAATACCATAGGAGCTTTGCTGACCTCTGGAAACCCCCAGCATGGAATTTACATTACACTGAAAGGAGAGAGCACTCAGCAGGGTGGTGTGCTTACACTACGCTAGGAATATATATAGCTAAAAGGAAGGTATGTACTTAAAGGTCACAAACTGCACTGCCAAGGCTGTGCCACGTCCCAGGTTTCCAGAGAGGAACAGGGACCAGGGCATAAATCTCTTCTGTGTCTCAGAGTGGCCATTAACAGCACAGTGCTGGATGGCCAGAATCAGGTTACCCAGCTATCACAAAGCGGGGGAGGCACAGCCAGCTCCTGCTGCACCGTCAGACAATACCCATAACCCTGTGTAAACAAAGGATAAAGAGAAACTCCCACCCTCTTAACAACTGGACAGTGCTCAAGAGGAATATTTTGAAGCTTCTGGAAAGGAGATACTGGAGAGAAAACAACTGTAGTATGGTCGAGAAGAATGGGAACATTACTCTTCTGAGCAGACAGTTACCGCAGGACAAACTGAGAAAAAGGAAGGAAGATGGAATTAAAACTGCAACAACAAAAAGACAGGCAGAATGTATTGATTTTCTTACTGTTCTCTCCTCCTCGATGGACGCCTCCGATGCCTCCTGTCACAAACACAGGGATTCCTGCTTTGTGCGCTGCGACCATTGTGCCGGACACGGTAGTGCCACCAGACAAGCCCTGCATGGGACAACCGGTCGCAGTCAGCACCCAGCGTGACCCAGAGAACACCGCAGGCAGGCAGCTCTGGCTGTGGTCTGACAAACAGCAGCGTCACAACAGCCTGCTGACACCGCTGCAAGTGAAATTCTAATGCAAATATTCTTAGGCAAAAAGGCAGAGGAATCATCATCCCTGCTACACAAGCTGTTCTTGCTCTGATCATAGCAAAGGCCTTCATTCTCCAGGGCTTTCCAGCCAGCAGGGTTCACTGGCAGCTAGTGGCACCATTAGCACTATCTGCATAATTTGGGGTGGCTTGCTGTCACATAGTTCATGTGTAACATGACGACGCCTTATCATTCCAATATGAATATTCTTAGCTTAGCCAGCCAATCCAGAATGGCTTTTCAGGAGCCCTATTTCAGGTCTGCTATTCCCTGACTCAGAAATATTTTGAGTCTGGATACACGTGGTATCTCAATGAGGCTTTAAGCTACCTGGCTTCAAGCCGGAGAGCACCGTACTGCTGCCTAGAAAACACCACAGTAGAAAGTCTGCATACCTTACCTGGCTGAGGACGTAAGGGAGATCTCTCCGAGACACTTTAACTACATTTTTACTGCTCGCCAAGAACTGAAGTTCCTCATCTGTGAGTCCCACGCAGATTTGACCTCTTAAAATACCTATAGTGGCTGGCACGGCTCCATTTGTCGTGACAATTTTTTCTACCTCTCTGGCCATGCTATAATAAGATAGACAAGACAACAATCACAAAATGAGTGAGGCAAACAATCAGACAAGAAATCTGCCATGTTTGATGGCCACTTTCCAGGTTTAGCCAGTTCTTGGGATTTCAGCTAAGTCCAGATCTGCTTCTGTATCTTCCTAATGGCAGAGGTCTTTGCACTTGATCTTAAAGCAGTGCAGAGCTACTCAGAGCTCCTGTTTTTAAGGACAGCAACATACAGGCTCTGTGCTTCATCTTTGAGGCAGGATCTGTAAAACAGCCTGGCTTGCAGGCAAACCTATTTGTACAATACACTACTGAGTATTAGGGATCTTCTCCAATTAGAACCTTTCTGTACCTATTGCTTGTTATTTCTGAGATCATAAACCTTCATAGAAATTCAAGTCCTACTCAAATGATGAGAATATATTTTTCACAGTGCAGGCAGTTAGATACAGGGTAACAACAGTGTTGAAAAGCTGCAGCCTGAGGATATTCTAAGGTTGCAGACTAGGCCTTTCTGAGCTTTGCAGATTTTATGCTTGAGCATTTGTAGACTATTCTATCTTTTTAAGAGTGCTTCTTCTCCCTTTTTGAGCTATCTTTTACATATGCAAGGCAATCTTCAGCTACTAAAACGACCTTTTCCAAAAACTGAATTTTTAGAGCTTCGTTGTAAGATGGAGCGCCAGGCAAAATAATGGCAAGGTAGAAAGCAAGATGGAAAATCAATAGTGAAACCTTCCTGTGCTTTGTGGAAGCTAGGATGGAGAGGAGACTGTTATCAGATGACTGTGCAGAGTGCTGTGATTTCTGGCACCGTCACTCAGGAAAACACAAATCCACAGGACATGAATAAATAAAGGATAGAGATGTTTATTTTTTCCTACGTAGGGCACAGAAGGCACTGAGAGGGACCATCAGTTCTCACAGCAGCTGCTCTGAGTGGTGCCAGTGAGCAGATTTCACCATTGTGTTCCAGTCCTTTTCCTATTATAAAAGGTACACCAAAAGAAGCTACAGGGAATTTTCAGTGTCTGTCTGAATTGTGCAGCCATTAATGGTGGTCCCTCTGTCTTACAGCAAATGATGACATACATACATTATCTGCTGCCAGATTTCAAAAGAAGCCAGAAATGTAAGGCGTTGGGAAGGGGGATAAATAAGTACCAGTATGTGTGTTGTATGGTTCTGCTCTCCTTAGAAGTCCAGATAAAACTGTTTTACACCAGAGCTCGAATTCTGTATCCCTAGCAACCTGACATTTCCCTCTGCTTTGTTCTTACAACTTTGTTGAAGGAGGAACATCAAAATGCACAACCTCAGATTCTGAGGATAGGCCATGCCATGCGTAATGATGGTGCTTTCCAAGGCTACGACTGGCCTCCCCTCCACCAGGGCTTCCTGTACGGAGGGCTGAATCCTGAAATAAGCACCTGGAGATAAACACAGAGAAGTCAGTTATTTGCATGGGTATCTGCAGTAACTATTGAGCTTTCTTATAAAAGGCAATTTGTCATAATCACAACAAATTTACTCCTCTCTTCAGCTCCTCTTTGGGGTGAATTTACACATCGCTTCATGAAGACTGAAGCTGTGTTTTATGTGACTGAACTGTTTACCAAAAAAAAAAAAATCACTACAATTAATACAAATAATAATCCTCTTCAGGATTCCTGAATGTTACTCCCCCACCATTATTACAGCTGTGTTGTTACTGGCTCCAATAATATTACCTTAACATTACTGTGAATCAACTGAGCCCTGTAATCATGCTCAAAGAATGCGGTATTTTAAAAGAGCGCAAGCACCAGAGATACCGTAATAACTCAATATATTATTAGACTATTGTGCATTGAAATATCACTTATTTTTAGTGTTATTATCAAACAACAAACTCCCTGTGCATTTAGGACCTGATTTACCCTCCTGAAAGCTGAAAAAGCAGCTCTTTGTTTTGCTCCCAGAACACTGGCAGTGAGGTCCCCGCTGCATTCAGATGAGGAAGATGCTTTCTGCCCAGGGACTGTTTCAGAATACGCTACTCACCGTGCAGAAATCTTCTCACCTGCGTGGTCCTACATGCTGCAGTGGACACGTGTCTCCCCAGTCTATAGGTCATCTTTGTAATCATCTTGTACATAAGGATGGTCCTGAGATTACAAAATCGGGTGAAAATTAAAGATGTACTTTAGCAAGCTAAACCTATCATCTTTTGCCCTGATCTTGGAAGGTGAACAATCCTGGGCTTGCCCAGGGGACTGCCTGGAAAATTCTGGTGTTTCAAGCATGAGCTAGGGTGCACAGCGAACTGCTAAACTGCAGAAATGGAGCTGGAAAAGTTCATCTAGTCCACTGTCAATGCTAGGCTGAAATAGAGGTGAAGCAGAGGAAAGGGTGAGGAGGAACAAACTGGAAAGACTTCTGAAGTACGCATTTTGATTTCCAAAGCTACTTGTTCATGACAAATTGCAGGCTCAGCTGCTACCACCTCCAACCCGAAAGATCACAAGGAGAAGACTGTAGGAATGCTATAAAGAAATGTACCTATTTTTTGCAGTTGTCTCAGAGGAAACGAGCAGTTCTGTAAAATAAAGAAAGAAGCTAAGGACTGGAAAGCCAGATTGTAACTGCAAGGAAGAAAGAACAGCTCTTCCCAGAGCCAAGAGTGCTTGATGTATGCTTACGTTACACCATCTTTTTTAGCATGAAGTGTTGGAAGCAGAGACACAATTCAGCCCCAGCAAGAACTCCAGAACTCCTCTCGTCTCTTAGCAACTCCTATTCACTTTAATTAAATTCATTTCAGGACAGAGAAAGAGGAGGAGAGAGTTGCAAATGTTAAGAGGCTGGTCTGGTCTGGGCCTCAGGGCAGCTTCACTCAATTCCAGGCTGCTACACATATTTTTGCTGGGCATTTGGCCATATCCCTCAAGCCTTCCTATTCCTCACCCCTTAACTGTGAGGAAAGCATTTATTTCTTCAGTCCTTTGTGCCTATCGTTAATTTAGATAGGAAATTAATTAGAGCACAGTACTGTGTTTGTGTTACATTTAGCAGAACATGGCTCTGATCTCAGCTATACAGACACAGTACACCCAGGAAACGGTGTGTTTTATTTTTTGTTTGCCAGAATCCAAAGGCTTCAGCTATACAGGGCAGCTTGGGCTGTGCAGCAGGAAGAGACAGGCTGCCTCTGCCAGACATCTCCCAAGCCATCCATACAGACATCGTCGTGAAACACAATGCACACCTGACTGAAACAAGGAGATTTTTTTCCACTTTCAAAATCCAAAGTTTATGAAATCCTATCGTGACATGGAAGTAGCAAAAGCTTTACGTGTTGCCTACAGCCCCTCCTCATGCAGCGTGAAGCTTGGCAGCCTGAGAAGCTCATGCAAGTGCTCTGGTCTCACTGTGGGTGTGCATACACACTCCCCGCTCTCTGGGGCAAAGTCAGCTTTGGAATCCATTCATTGAGCCAAAAAGGTTACGCCAAGGATCAGTCGGGCTGTGCTCTGAATTTCAACAAACCCCCGTCCTCCAAAGCGCAGCAGCCAGGAGTGCCCGAGCTGCGCTGGCCTGTGGACGAAGCCAGCTCATCCCCACCTGAAACCTGAGAGGAATTAGCTGATGTTCACAGGAAAGCCAGCTTGAGCCGGCTGGAAGACTTCTGGAGCTTGGCAAGCCTAGCAGCGAGACTTGTCCGACCTTAGGCCTCGAAACAAAACTTGGCACATTCCCAATGCAGGTTTCGCACAGCTCCAGCACACCCCAGCCTTCCTCCTCCTCTGAACCGCCCCACTTGCTCCCCTCGCCATCGCCCCGCACAACCTCGCCGGGTGCAGCAGTGCCGACGTATCTCTTACCTCCGGGCACCTCACGCCTACGGGGCTGGGTGGGCTCTGGAGCCGCGCCGGGGCAGCCCTGCAGAAGGCGTGACAGAGGGGCCGCCGGCGGCTGACAGCCATTTATTATTAACCACAGGCGAGAGGCCGCTCGCTGCCCGGGGCGAAGGGGCGATTTCACAGCGGGGCGAGGACAGCCTCTGTGACTGTTTTTGCTCACGTGGTGCCAGATTTTTCCCTCACTCTTTAATTCAGATTCTTTTGCCAGTAAATTTTTTTTTATTTGAATCAGTGAATTCATAATTCACTAAAGCAGTGCCTCCGCAGATCGGGTTCATTTGCACCTCTTCACACAAAGCACAGGCACTGAGCTCGTGCTTCCCCCCCAGCGCAGCCCAAGGCGAGTGCTAGCTGCTGTTGCTCAGGGTGAGCGCTCTCCAGCTCTCAGCCTCCCAGCCAGGAATGCTGCAGGTCTCACCGTGGTGGCACTCCTTGTGATGCAGATGCCTGGCTACAGAGAAGCACTGAACACAAACTTGGCCCACAGGGAATAACTACCGTCGTCTCCTACTGCACGGACATCCTATTCTAGCAGCTGGCTCCAAACAAGGACTTTGGATCTAGTAAATTCTTGTCACCTCATAAAAAGCCACAGCACTTTGAGATGCAATGTGCTGATGTTATGCATGCATAGGTTTTGTATTCTGCAGAAAACGCCGCATTTCAGAGTTAAATGGCTATCCAGGAAGGCACTGATTGACGGGACAGAAGACAGACATGATTCTGTGCAACTTCCATGCATAGCATAAAGCTAACAACAGCAATTCCTTTCAAAGTGTTACTTTTACATTGAAGTAATTAGCGTCTGACTTGACTGCAATCCACTAATTGGGAAATGGTAAATACAGGTTTTTAAAGCAGCATTCATTTTTTACACTTGTCCCTTTCTAAAGTTTTCTGCAACTTTTGTTTAACTCAGTGATAAAGAATGACTGTTTTCTACATAAATAAACATATTCAAGGAAAAGTTCAAACAGAGCTTGGTAGGTTACAAAGAAAATCCACCTCTGACTTCTGCTACGTGGCCTGCAGGGAATTCAGTTGAAGGAATCTGAGGCTGCATCCTCAGATACAACAAATGGATGCTGAAGGCTTTGTGATTGGTTTCTTCTTTTTGGGAGGATGGGTAGCCAGATGTATTGAAAACCAAACGTGTAGGTAAAATTACATTTTTGAAAAATACATACAAATTATAATGACACTGTTTCGATTTCAGTTAGATCTATTTAGAAACACCGCAGTGCTGTAGGAACCTACCTGGGCTACCACATTTTTTGGCATGCTACCAGACAAGATGACCCAGTAGCCAAGCTGATCCCTGCATCTCCAGCTTAGCATGTATCTTATGCCACAGACACCCAGTTCGGTCTATGGTATCAGGTAAGTCATGGTAACAGTGTGTTGCTTTATTTGCCATATTTCTCTTCAAACCAAGTGGAAAACCAGCCCCTCATCTTGCTGGATTTCTAGCTTAGCTTTCCAGTTTGAACCTGCAGGTCTCCAAGACAAAGCAGGGCCGCTCAAGCAGTTCTTTGATGCCACTCCTGCAGTCTTGTGCATGTCTCAGGTTTTGAATTTGTCTTTTGGGTTTATTACTACAAAATAAGAGCAAATACGAGTAATTATCAAGGGCTAACTCCATCTTTTGCTTCATCTTGCAACTGACTGAAGCTTGCTACACCAGCTAAAGAACAGGCTGGTTTGCACTTGCTAGCAGCCTCTGAGAGGCAGCTGGCCATCCTGTTCTGCAATGTTTCTGAAATGCTACATGGCTGATGGTGGTACAGACAGCAGTCAGGACCATGGTGTGCAGATGACTGGGAGGAGAAGGCCCCAGAGAACTGCTGGGGACAGCTTCTGCAGGAAACCGTGGAGCTGGTGCTGCTGACCTTTAGTACTGTCCGCCTGCAGCAGCCAAGAGCTTCCTGCTAGCACTTCCCCTGCAGACCTCGGAAGCAGGGGTTAATATTAAACTGGTTGCTGGGTGAAATGGGAGCGGCTGTGAATACAGAGATTGCCATGGCAAATTCCTCCTGCCTGCTGGGAACTGCTCCCTCAGGCCACAGCCGCTCCCAGGCCACCCCTGCGCTTTCATCTGCCACTGACTTGTACCCCGGTTACCAGCTGCTCTGAAACCCTTTATCTCTCAGAAGTTTCACTGCTGAATACATTAGGGACTTAAACAAGCTTTGTTTTAATTTTGTCACACTGGCATGCCTGCCTTGGGACAATTCCTTTGCCTGCGTACCCGGCTTATAAAATTCTCCTAACCTTCAACGGTTCTGCAAGCTGGAATTTGCTTAGTGGTACCTTTCTGTATATTCTTAAGCTTTCTTCTAGGTTGCAACATGCAAAAGATGTACCAGGAACATGTCGAATCACACGGAACACATTTCTCTATTTGTTTGTTTCAGCTTTGTGTGAAAAACAGTGTCTGGAGCAGGATATCACACCCAGCTGCTCCGTAAGGCAACGATCTCGCCAAGAGGAAGGCCTGAACTCCCTGCTCCTCAGCCGTGGCATCACGTGTCTCTAAAAGCTTACATTCGTGCACTTCTCACAGCAGCTCACCATGAGCATTCTCATGGTTCTGAAATGACTTTCCAGATTATCTTAATGGCTTGATGACAAAGTATTTGATTAATTTCTAATGTGAAGTGTTTTTTTCTCCAGCTGTTTCTAACACAAGACTGAACGTACACCACTGTTGTGTGGTTGGAATGTTAAGCATTGCACGAGAAGTGATGTTTCTCCTTGTTAATACAAACTCCTGAGAAATGTCTTCCTGGTTCTTGCACAGCACAGTCTTCCACTGAACGTCCTGGCCTTCTGATCAGAGGGTTTTGTGGAACCGAACCCACTGGCTGTCTGGCATTGACCACTGCTGCTCACCTCAGGAGAGCCAGCTGCTGCTCCCAGCTGTGAGTGCTGCACAGGGAACCCGGATCAAGGCATCACCTGATGTCAGCTGATACCTCTGTCAGACCCAACGACGCTCTGGTAAGCCACGAGGTAGCCCTTGATAAGCATATGCTCAGGGAAAGACAGCATATGCTCAGGGAAAGACTGCAGACAAGCCAGTCAGGGAAAGAGAATTTAGAACGTTATTTAAAACAAAGGAATATTTTTTCAGCAACTCAACAGTTTTCTTCCTGTCTGTTCCACCATGGATTTCCCCCTCTCAAAGTTTTTTCAACTTTGTCTTGGAGAAAAAGGGACAGCGTACGGGGAATAACGGAGGATGAGAAAATGGGGAGGCACACCACAGAATGAAAAACCAAATACACAGAATATGGAGTTTGGATTGGATTAGAATTTATAGATAAAATGATTGCATGTAAATAAGAGAATTGTATTTGTAACTTTGGGAAAACTGACACTTTATTGCACTGCCGAAATACTCAGGGTAATGCCAGAAGATTGAGGGTCCTTTGAGATGAAAACTTGTGAACCTTATTAAAATGTAGCTGTCATTTTTTTGCCAGCAGGAGCTACAACATAGGAGAAAATACGTGAGGCAAAAAAAGAAAAAAAAACAGGAATCTTCTAGGGATGAGGGAGATCATAACAAAAGTGTTTGTTTTGATACGGAGAGTGAATGTGAACACCTAGCTGCAGAATGCCAGCAGGAAAAGGGCCGTAAAAGCGGCACGTGCTGCTGGTGCCTGCAGAGGCAGCTCACCCACACTGGGTGCACCTCTAGCTGCAGTACCTCTGGACAGGCAGATCTGAAGCAGAGGCAGTGACTGAATCTTGCTGACTCACAGAGGCTGGGCAGGATGAGGACTACTCGCTGTCAGTCCCTGGAGGCAATGAGGAGATGCAAGCAGGCCCAGCACACGGCTCACTGGAGTCATGGAACCACAGAACGGCCTGGGCTGGAGGGGACCCAAGGGGATCACCGAGCTCCAACCCCCCTGCTGCAGGCAGGGCCGCCAACCTCCACATCTGGCACTGGATCAGGCTCCTGCTCCTCAGGCCTCTGAAGCACAGGGAAATGCACCAAGCCTGATGCCCCTTGGCCCCCTGGTGCTGCGAGCCCTTGGCCCATCCCAGGGCACGGGGCTGGCAGCTCGCTGCACGCTGCTGCTGGGGCACGGCCATGCTGCAGGGCCACCCAGCACTCCCTGTGAGGTGCTGCAGCGACTGCTGCAGGCGCGGGGCCCTGGGCAAGGTCGGGCTGTTCACCTGGCCGTGTTGGCTACCACTGAGTGCCCTGCTGGGGCCTGTGCTGCTCAGAGACCCCGATGGAGCTGGGCTGGTGGCACTCTGTGTTTCTGATGCGTACTGTTAACTGGGAGCCTGCTCAGGTCAGCGTGCACGCTTCAGGCGTTTAACCGGGAGCTCTGTGCACCCGGCCCCGCAGCCGCCATGCCCCCGCTCGGGCCGCCCCGGGGTCGCAGCTCGCTGCTCCACGGCCACCTGGAGGCGGCCTTCACCCCCGTTGACCTTCATGGCGCCCTGCCCCCCGCCCGCCATCTTGCGCCGCCGGAACAAAGGCCGCTCCCGCCCGAACCCGGCGCTGCGGGCCGAGCCGGGCAGCTGCATGCCGCTGACAGACCCGAGGCGGCCCAGGGGCCGGGCTGCGGCCTCAGAGTGCGGCCCCTGGCCGCCCCCTCCCCCCTACGAAGGCTGAACCCCCTTCCAATAGCCATGCCGCCCCTCCCCCCCACGCGTGTAACGGCCGCGCCGCGCGGCGGGAACGTTCTCAAGGGGGCGTTCCCCCGCCGGCTCCGCCAATCAGAGGCGCCGCCGGGCGGGGGGCGGTCTCCTCCCG
>WBMW01001005.1:620-15841 GCA_013396635.1 Penelope pileata
CCATCTGCTCAAGCAGCTCATTGAGCAGACCACACCTGCACCCATGACAGCCCTCTCCACCCTCAGGACCCAGGGGGACCTCCAGATTCCGGACCCCCCTGCAGCCAACAGTCTGGACCGCCACATCACCCCTTGGGAGATCTACCTGGGTGCCTGCATGAGCCTCGAGAGGCTGCGTCCCCTCGGTCTGGGTCACTGCCTCTGCCCGGCTGGTGCGATGGGTGCCCACCATGGCGCTTGTGTGACAGTACCCTAGAGCGTGCAAAGGGGAGGAAAAGAAGTGAGTAGCCCCCTGCTCGCCCTCCCTGCCTCACGCCAACTGCCTGCGCTAACTGCCAAGCACATCTTTCTGACAAGCATGCCCTGTTTGCACGTCCTGTTTGCGGTGCTCCTGGGTCGATGCTGGGTCGTGCTGGGGGGCACGGAGGCACCCATTTGCTGCCCAGACAACCTCTCCCGTGAGGTTTGCTGTCTTCCTGGGGCGCGAGTTAGAGACATTAGGAACAGGGCCTGTTTTTATGTGGGCAGGGGGTTGGCTGCTGGAAATGACGCTCTTGGCGGGCTTTTTAAAGCCTCCGCTGTCACTCCCGGCTCTGCCCACGCCGCCTCAGTGCCCGCGGCCGCACAAGCCCAGACAAGCCCGGCTCCTGTCTGCTCAGGTGGCCCGGGGCTGCCGTGCTGACCGAATGGCTCTGCATAGCGGGTTAAGCCGCAGTTTTGGGGGTTGGGGTCTGTTTACCTCTCTGCCAGGATCCCTCGTTGCAACCGAACCGCGTGAGGTCCTCGCTAAAATGCGATATCCTTTCTTTTATCTCTTTTCTGTTATAATGACCTCCGGTGTCCTTTCCAGAACTGACTCATCTAGAGCCCTCAAAACTCTTTCCTTCTTGATAGGGAGACTTGATTCCTCAGGATGTTCCAATGGGCCACTGAGGGTGACATAAGTTCTTTCCTCCTGCAGTCCCCTGAGTTTACAAAAGAGACTAACATCTCCACCTTTCCCTGTGTAAATAACTGCAGAAGCAGGCAGTTACTTGATGTTGGAACCTACGGAGCAGCAACTGTAATGAGGCTGGAAGGCTGACAGTCAATGTTGATCAAGGCATGGTCATAACGTGGATGATGAGAGCTATTACTAAAGGAAAGGAGTGATAGGGAGGAAAATCTTGCTTTCCAACAGTTCACTGTCCTGACCTACTGCACCCTGTATCTATCTCTCCACCCCTTTATGAACAGGGACCATTTTGATGTCCTTCCTTCCTCCTCTACTCTTTCCCAGTGACACAGAAGATCTAGGTGGGTTAGCAGAGTTTGTCAGTAACGTGCTTTTTGCAGAGCGGACAAGGGTAGAGATAGCTGACTTTGTGGAAGAAGGATGTGGGATGAGGTTAGGGGATCTTGTACTGCAAGAAGATATGTGTTCTGAGGGAGATAGGTCTGAGGAGGTGAAGAGTGGACCTTCTCCACTCTCAGAGTGTCACAAGTCCTGCCTGCACTTTTCAGGTCTCACAAAGTCACGGAACTCTCTCCATGCAAAGGTTCCTTAGACACCATATGTTTTTTTCTCAGTCCCATTATTCCTCCCCTCTGTCCTCCTCTGCTGCGCCAAAGAAAATCAGTTTTCCTATATACTAAAGGGCTTATTCCGTGTTAAATAAATTAGCTGCACTTGCAGCTTGCAAGATTAACCTACCATTGGTGTTAACCAATTACATTAGAGTCTGGTCCTGACTCATCAACCTCAGCACTGTATTGCTATATATTTTCTTTGCGTTGGGAAAGTACATTTTATTTGTAAATAAATGAACTTTTTGTTTTAATGAATCTTAAGTTTACTCTAATCCTTGTGTAGGAATAGAGGGTGCTATTTTTTAACCCCAAATAAACCTGTAAATCATATGGAAACATATGAAGAAATTTTTGATTTAACGAACTGGAATAAAGAAGTGTAAATGTCATTTATTCTTTTGTGAAGTCTTTCTTTCATTGTTATTCCTTCTATGATTTTTCCCCACGAAAGCACATTGACATAGAAAGAATAAGCCAGATGAAAATAAGATGGAAAGAGAAGCAGTTCTTTCAATCTGCACAAAGTACTAAACTCAGTAACTCAGTGAAGTTGTTACTGAAAGTACTTTTGAAGTTGGGAAAGGTTTTTAAAATTGAAGAATAATACTTTGTGGTATTGTTTAAGGACAGACAAAATTGGTAATTGCTTGTGTGTTTAAAATGAATGCGGAGTTTCAGAACTCATAATTTGGATGTCAGAATTGATTCCTATGATTTAGTTTTGCTGTAAGCTTTCTTTTTTCCTTTTTTTTTTTTTTTTGTTCAGTTGCTTTATTTTCACATACAGGCATTTGTGAGTGGTACAATATCATTGCAAACTCACGCCTATGAAAACTCATGCACTACAGCTATATCAAGTATGTGGTATGAGACATTTTCCTTATTAAGAAAAGTTTGAAATGACTTTGCTTTGTTCATTATTTTCAACAACACATACAATGTATTTTTTTCTAGATGTACCCATAGCTCTCCAGATCCAAGCTATAAAAATAATAAACACTTGGAAAATAGAAGCATTTTTTCTAAGCCCACAACTTGACTTCAAGTCAGCATTGGCTTTTAATTCTCACCTTCCTGTTTCTATTCTACATAGGTTGCTCTGACAGTAATGCCTACTATTTAATTCTATGGAGACTACAACAGATACAAAGAGCACATTAATACTATTTCATAGAGCAAATTCTGTAGGTTGATGTAAAAAACTTATGATCTGTACCTTGTTCGCTAATAGTCCCTTCCAAAATAATGGAATTCTCACCATCTTTGATTGTATGTTTACCACATTTTCAAATAGGAGTTTATTAAACCAGATATCTTGAAATGGGATTTTCAAAGGAACCTGATAATTAGAAATACAGATTCCATTGTACCTTCCATACAAAAGAGGGAACCAGCTTTCTTACACCCTAATGGCTCAATAGTTTACTGCTATCAGTAGGTAGAAATGCCATCCTTACTTTCCTGCTACTAATTCTGGTGTCTCATCTGGGACCTGAATCTCACTAAAGCAGTAGAAAAGTAATTCCAGAAATAAACTGAATGGTGTTTGTGGTGGAGGCAACCAATTAATTACATAAGTTTTCAAGGGAATATAGTCAGGACATTGAGCAGGAGGTGGGAAGAATATTGTAGAATCACAGAATCACAGAATTGTAGGGCTCGGAAGAGACCTCTGGAAATCATCTAGTCCAACCCTCCTGCTAAAGCAGTTGCCCTAGAGTGAGTTGCACAGAAAACCTCCAAGGAGGTTTTGAATATCCCCAGAGAAGGAGACTTGACAACCACTCTGGGGAACTTGTTTCAGTGCTCTGTTACTCTCAAATTTAAGGATTTTCCTCCTGTTTATATGGAACTTCATGTGTTCCAGTTTGTGCCTATTGCCCCTTGTCCTGTTGCTGGGCACCATTAAAAAGAGCCTGGCCCCATTTTCTTGACACCTGCCATTTAGATATTTATAAGAAGTGTTGATAAGATTCCTTCTCTGTCTTCTCTTCTCCAGGCTGAACAGTCCCTCAGCCTTTCCTCAAAAAAGAAATGCTCCAGGCCTCTAATCATCTTTGAAACCCTCCACTGGACTCTCTCTAGAACATCCCTCTCTTTCTTAAACTGGGGAGCCCAGAACTGGACACAGTGCTCCAGATGTGCCCTCACCAGGGAGGAGTAGAGGGGGAGGAGAACCTCCCTGGACATAATGGCCATGCTCTTTTAACAAGAGGCACTGGTACAGCTGAAATAAATTAATAAAAACTTTTATAGTCAAAGATTTTTAGTTCAGATTAGCTGTAGTATGGATTGCTGGGCTGAGGCTGGGCTGAGGCAGTGGGACGAAGTTCAACAAGACCAAGTACCAGGTCCTTCACTTTGGTCACAACAAGCCCATGCAATCCTACAGGCTTGGGGCAGAGTGGCTGGAAGGCTGTGCCAAGGAAGATGACCTGGAGTGTTTGTTTACTGTTGGCTGAACATTAGCCAGCGGTGTGCCCAGGTGGCCAAGAAGGCCAACGACAACCTGGCTTGTATCAGAAATAGTGTAGTCAGCAGGTCCAGGAAGGTGATTTTTCCCCTGTACTCAGCTCTGGTGAGGCTGCATCTTGGGTACTGTGTTCAGTTTGGGGCCCCTCACTACAAGAAAGACATTGAGGCCCTGGAGTGTGTCCAGAGGAGGGCAACAAAGCTGGGGAGAGTACAAGTCTTATGAGGAGCGGCTGACGGAAATGGGATTGTTTACTCTGGAGAAAAGGAGGCTCAGGGGAGACGTTATTGCTCTTTACAACTACCTGAAAGGATGCTGTGGTGAGGTGAGGGTCAGCCTCTTCTCCTGGGTAACTAGCAATAAGACTAGAGAGAATGGCCTCAAGTTGCACTGGGGAGGTTCAGGTTGGATATTGAGAAAAATGCCTTCTTCAAAAGTGGTGAGGCACTGGAACAGGCTGCCCAGGAAGGTGGTTGAGTCACCGTCCCTGGAGGCATTCAAGGAATGTCTATTTGTGGTACTAAGAGAGGTGGTTTAGTGGGCAATCTTGGTGGTAGATAGATGGTTGGACTAGATGATCTTAGTGGTCTTTCCAACCTTATCAATCCTATGATTCTATGATCTGTATTTCATCACATTATATATGAGCCAATGCTCTAACTTGGATCATGGTTCAATTTGAAAAATTCACAAGGGTTGGAAAATGCAGTGATTGGACAGGTTGGTCACCATCTAGAACCAATTAATTCTGGATATTGTCAAGCATTTGTTAGTATGGGTCTGATGTGTATGATTTGGGTTATTTTAGAAAGTGTTCCTTAAAATGCTACATATGAGAGTCATTGCTTTTACCTAGTAAGTCAGGTTACCTGAAAGTCATAGGTTCCAGGTGTACAGAGACTGAAAGGAAGAATACTCCAGGCAAATGGAAATTCCAGAAATGTAAACAACCAGTGTTGAGAAAATACCGTTTCATAAACAAGAACCCAGTCTTATGTTACTTGGCAGATAATTTCACAGACAACAAAAAAACCCAGGCTACTTACGAGCCATTTTTATTAATTTGAGAGAGACTGATAAAGACTTAGACGTCTGGCGTGCTACAAACATTCATTTGTCTGACACTGCTAAGGGCACAACAGGGAAAGTAATGACATTTGCAGTACTCCCATCCATCCGATCATTATGTTGTGAGATTGATTTAGCAATCAACTTTGACAGCTGTTTGCCCGTGCAATAATAAATCTAAAATATATGACTGATCAGCTGTAATAGGATTGCCTCTTTCATGCAACAATTACATCCTGTTTTAACTTTTGCATCAAATTTCTTGGGATCACTGTGGTGTGTAATATGTCTTGGACCAATGACAAATTCAAGGCCCAGTGTCTCATGAGTTTTATCTTGCTTAGAAGAAGCATACCTTTTCCTAGATGGAGGCAACTGTTCATTTCTAAGCCTGCTAATTTGTAGGATATTTAAATTTGAGACCATAATGTTTAGTGAAATAACTATTTTAGATCCATTTCAAAGGATTTTACAATGATGATTATATTGCTCTTTGCAAGAACTACAGACCTGTAATCCATCCAAAGTGCACTCAGTCTTAAATAATGACAGAGAAAATGTCCATAAACATGTTCTCCTAAAGTGTACCTCCACAGCCAAGTATTCACACTATTAAACATTATCAGACAAGAAAAGAAAACAGTAACCCAAGGGAGAAACAATCTTTAAGGGAGAAATGTTCTTTAAGAATATTTATTTGAGGAAGGAGTTCTATGCCAATACATTGGCTAAAAGAATAGGATGTTAGTCTGTGACTGCTTCTTGATACTACTGTAGGACAAGTAAAAACAATGCAAAGTAAGAACAGTGATACGCACAGATATTTGTAATTTTCTGTGATCCATGTAAATTTCTATCAAAATTAGGTCAATGCAATAAACAGGAAGTTGTTCCACTGACATGTTGGGTGATGCCACATTTTAATGGGCATCATTTTAACCCAGATTTACAGCTGCTTTTTTCCTTTATGATATGTCAGCAATGTTTGTTTCAGTGGTGACTTCTCATGCAGTAGAATAAATTATTTTAAGCATGAGTTTCCATACCATTGTTTGAGGAGCATCAGGCTTCAAACTTAAAATTCTGATTACAAACATAGAAGTATTTAAATAATTTGGATTTAAATAATTTCGATTTGAATCAAGTTGAATAGTGAACAAAAATATGTGATGCTATATCCTACTACAGTTTCTTACTAAATGTCACATCTTGATATTGCAATGGCAGCATATTGTTGTTTGATTCTAGCTTGAAGACACTGAAAAATCTGAGGTTACATTTCAAAATATACGTAGGTTGCTTCAAAAGTAATGCTTCCTATTTTTTTCCATGGAAACAACAACAGATGCAAAGAGCGCAATAACATTATTTGATAAGATCAAATTCTCAGCTACAAAACACTATTTTTTAACATGGTTACTACCATTAGTTATTCATTTTTGCCAGTGATGGACAAGAGCTTGCATGCCATGCTTGTAAAAATTTGCACCAGTGGAGGTGATCCACTGTTTCACAGTTGCTATGATGACATTGTTGCTGGGAAAATGTTGCCCATGTAGTCCATCTTTCACCAGCCCAAACAGATGGAAGTCAGAAGGTGCCAAATCCAGACTGAATGGCGGGTGTGGTCAGTCAGTCTAGCCAATACTGTGTTCCACAGTCTTCAAACTGGTATGGAGCTTGGAATTACTGTGTTGCAAGAGAGAGGTTGTCTTCTTCTCTGACCTGACTCTGGAAGTTCGAGTCTTCAGCTTAGTCAGCATCATGATGTAGCAGTCAAAGTTGTTTTGTCTGGGTACTAGGAATTCCAGAAGAATCACCCATTTCCTATCCCAAAAGACAGTGCGCATCACTTTATCCACTGAGGTCTACATCTTCAACTTTTTCCTTGAATCCACATGTCATCTCTCCATGGACTACTGTTTCAACTCCAGCTTATAGCAGTGACACCGCTTCTTGCCACTGGTACTGATGTGATCCAGAAAACAATCACCTTCCACCTTATATTGGTTCAATAGGTCCTGACAAACTTGGATGCCGTGTTCTTTCTGTTCCCTTGTGAGTATTCATGGCACAAACTTTGCAATACCCCAATGTTGCCACCATCATTTCCAGCACATTGAAGCCCATATTCAATGCCATACACGGTTCCCTGATTGTAATCCACTGATTCATGCAGATGAGCTGATCAAGATGATCTTCATTTCTGGTGCAATAGCTGTGCATGGCTGTCCAGAATGTGGCTTGTCTTTCACACCACTGCTGAAATGCATCACCCACCACCTCACTGTGCTAACATCTGCTGTTTGGTCTCCATAAACATTCAGCAACTATTGATGAATGTCAATGGCTGCAATTTTTTCTGCATGAAAGAATTCAATTCCACACCTTTGCTTCATACACACTTCCATGCCAGCTGCCATTTTGTCAGACTGCCACTCTGTTGCCATCTGTTGCATGGTAACATAATGTAATTGAATTTTGTCGAGGAGGTTCAACCTCTACTGCCATCCCACTGACATCTGCCTCCGATGTTGTGGGCCAACGTAATAAAATAGAAGGTATTACTTTTGGGGCATACCCTCCTGGTTACACACAGCTCTTTGTAGCTCCAAAACACTGCTGGTATTGATTTACTGGAGTGAACAAAGACATTGCATCTATCTATCTTCATATCAAATACATTTCCATAATTTACCTTATGGTTTCTTTCATTTTGACCACTTCAGTTTTATGTTACTTTAGAAGACCAAGTTCCTATGTACTTGTGTATTGGCTTTTATCTTTTGACATCACTAAACATAATTCAAGCTTATTCAAAACTCTGTTGTAATTTTTCATAAATGAATTTATCGGGCTAGTGATCTGGTTTAAGAAGACTGTGAGAGTCTTACCAACGATCCGTTCACATGTGTTGAGATATAAAAGATCTTTTCATTTGATGAGCATCCCATTACTAGCGCAATCTAAATGGGTTTTTGGTGTAAAAGATAATCTCCTTAGATTTCTCCCCAACTCCCCACTACATCATCTTCATAAGTAATAGTGGTTTTAATCCTTATTTGTAATAATTTACCCTCCTGGAATGGAAAACAGCTGGAACAGCTGTTCAATTCATTCCAAGTTTCTATCTTAATTTGGGGACAGCAGCTGTGTTATTTCAGTTCTTATATGTGAATACTTCCTTGCAGTCAGTGTTCACTGCTTTGCTCTACTTGCATTCAACATGTTGGGATAAGGCTGTTGAATGAGTTCTCAGTGCTTCTTTGACTTTCCTTAAGGCATAAAAACCAAAGTAGTGTGTTGGCTTATTTTTTGGTGCTACATCCTTTGGCCTGTTAATTTGAGATAGTTTTTGATTTTTAATTAGCAACCCAGCTGTGTTTGTCATGAACATTTTGTAACATTGTATTATTACTTCCTTCCTAAACCAAAGAGAAATTAAGGAGAAATTAAGGAAATTCTCTTTATGTATTCTTATTGTACTGGATCGTTGCATATATAACCTTAATTTGCAACGTATAGTGGATACACATGTCGTATGTTTGAGGCAAATTCTGGAGACCATTGTTAGGGAAAATTCCCACTGACGTCAATATAAGTTTTGTCTGAGTAAAAATTTCGTAATTTGGCTCTTTGTTTTACAGAATGGGAATGATCATTTTCTACTCTGAGCGCTCATTTGGCCTCAAAGTACCTTGGCTCACTTAGTTTTCAATAAGTGTTTGGCAGCTGTATTGGCACACTTCCAGCATCATGGAATTCATATTTATCCCTACATGAACATTTGGCCTCTTTCAAGTCATCTTAACTATTTCTAACTCATTGTTCTGACTGTAGAACTCTTTCCATTTTCAGACAAAAAATTGATTCTGAATCCCACTCTCTTTACAGCAGGGAGTGTAACTTCTTTACATCCATGTATATATGATTTAAATTAAGATCAACTATCTCTAAATCTGTGTTATAAGGTGTTTTTTTATGCTGTATACTCCTAAAAAGGAGTATACCTGCTTTCAAGTATGTGCTGTGGTCTTTTCAGTCAAAGGCAAGATGACTTGACAGATTCAGTGAAAACAGATGGTCTAATTTTCTGATACAGATATAGGTATGTGAAACATAGTTAAAAGAACATTGAAATGTGTTACTGTTCTGGTTTGAGCAGGCAGGCCTGGAAACCCCACACAGCCTTTCGCTCACCCCCCCGCTCCTCCCAGGTGGGATGGGGGAGAGAACCAAGAAATAAGGTAGAACTCGGGGGTTGAGATAAAAACTATTTACTAACAGAAAGAGGAAAATAGAGTAAAATAACAGTAATGATAATTATACACAAAACAAGTGATTGTACAAAGCAATCGCTTACCGACCACGACCGATGCTCAGCCAATCCCCAAGCAAACGGACCCTCCCAGCTCACTTCCCTTCCTTATATTACATGATGTCATATGGTATGGAATATCCTTTTGGTCAGTTTGGGTCAGCTGCCCCATTCTTGTCCCCTTCTAGCTCCCTGCGCCCCCCCCAGCCTCTTCACTCTCCTGGCAGAGACATACAAATGTCCTTGGTTCTGTTCAGCGCTGCCGGGTGTTATCAGCCATGTTTTCTTTCTAGAACCAAAACACAGCTTTGTAGCAGGCACTGAGAGAAAGTTTCAGTTAGAAACTAAGACAGTTACTAGGAAAATTAAAACTCACAATAGTAAAAAAGTAAAAAAAAAAAAAAGAAAAAAGAAAAAGTTATGAAGTTACAGTACAATGTTTTGCTTATCATTTGATTTTCTCATCCTATTTCCTTTCAAGTCAATTTTCAGAATTTGCTCTGGCCTCTGGCAGTTGCCCCTGCTGTCTCAAAGTGCTTTGCTTAGCAGAGAATGAGAAAGAAAAAAGAAGAAAGCCAGTTCAACATCATTGATTCTCCCATAGTGAGATTAGATCTCCTCAGTTCCTTACAGCTTCATATGTCCCATTTCACAGAATCACAGAATCACAGAATTGTGGGGGCTGGAAGGGACCTCTAGAGATCATGGAGTCCAATCCCGTTGCCAAAGCAGGTTCCCTACAGCAGGTCACACAGGTGGGCATCCAGATGCGTCTTGAATATCTCCAGGGAAGGAGACTCCACAATCTCCCTGGGTAGCCTGTCCCAATGCTCTGTCACCTGCACTGAGAAGAAGATCTTCTTCATATTGGTGCAAAACTTCCTATGTCCCAGTTTTAGGCCATTTCCCCTTGTCCTGTCCCCACAGACCACTGAAAAGAGATTGCCCATATCCATTTGCCTCCTGCACTTTAGATATTTGTACACATTGATCAGATCTCCTCTCAGCCTTCTTTTCTCAAGGCTGAACAGACCCAGATTACCGAGCCTACCGAACATCATAAGGGAGATGCTCCAGGCCCTTTATCATCTTTGTGGCCCTCCGCTGGACTCTTTCCAGGAGATTCCTGTCTTTTTTGTACTGGTGAGCCCAGAACTGGGTGCAGTATTCCAGGTATTTCCCTACTTTTGTCATAATGTCTCCTCACGTGTAGCCTGTACATGTCTGATGCCTCCATCTTTTCTTCATTTAAGTCTGAAGATGTTTCTTCCATTTAACCTTACCTAAGGAAATGTAGTACAAATTGATCTAAATCAATAACATAGTCTAAATTTTCAAAGCTTCAAGATAGAAGCATTGACAACAGCATTCTTAAACACTTGTTTGTGTATCTTTGTCTTTCTCTTCCCTATCTTGTTTGACCATTATTTGCTGTTAATCAAGTACAGTAATGTCATAGATTACCTGCATCTCACTATTTCTTGGATTTCTGCACACACTCAAAGCACTTTGTGAGTAATTAAAATAGTGATCCTGGTGCCAAGAAATGGTATTGGGATTACTGAACTTCATTCATTGTGATATTGCTTTTTATCAATTATTTTTTTTAAGCAGAAGTAATGCAAAACGACTGTATAATACAAAGTAATACTTGCACCCTTTGAAGCACTGATCTACTGAATATAGAAAAATCAGTACTTCTCTTGTTTTCTTCTAGAATATATTTTATTAATCTGAATAGTACATTGAATTTCAAGTGTAAAACAAGCTAACATGCTAGCATTTACTTTAGATTTGTTTGGTATATCATCATAATGCTAGAGTTTCAGTGTTATGTCTGTACTTGAATTTTAGAGAAAAAAGTTCCTGCAAGCCTACCACATTAGTACCAGATTCCCAAGGAGCAGTAGAAAGCAAATATTGTTCATGGGAGTGCTTTTAGGGCAGACATGCAAATTACTTCACAGAGTTGGAAAAGATATAGAAATGTTAATTGTAGGCAGTTATTTAAATGTCAGTGTGTTTGCATACTTGTTAAACATGTCAAGAACTTTCAATGATCAGGCTAAATTAAATCAGGGTAAATATTGGATGTGTGCCTATGAATTAGGATGTAACAAACAATGTTTAAGATTGTAGTGACGATGTTACAGACAGTTAAGAGAAACTGCATAGTGTATATATCCCCCAAGAGAATGGCTGAATTTCCATGCAACCCCTTTTCTGTTACCCATCAATTAGTTTTTTCAAAGTGTTTTTATACTTTGTTGTTTCAGATCTATGAAGAAGTGTTAGTAAGTTGTTGAGTAGGCTGAAAAACATGTATACTAATCATGGTAAGAGTAGATGGTACAGATCTGAAATGCATGTGATTGGAGTACTAATGTTCAGAGGGGGAAAGAGGAACGTAAATTCTTTTAGTTAAAACATTTCTGAAAAGGCTCTGAGCAGTGAATATTTTTCCTATGACATCTCTGAAATGATTCAGAACACTTCAGCTTTCCTCACAGCTGCAGCTCTATGCCCACAGGTCCATCCTGTAGTGAAGCTGAGCATATACTCCCAGTAGGCACATGCACACAGAGCACCTGTCTGCACCACGTATATATGTACATGTATGTCTGGGCACAGATCACACGGACAGGCACACAGATCACACTTACAAACTCAAACAACACAATGGCCTCATCCTGCTCCTCACTGTGGTTGAGCAACATAAAGGTCTGCTTGTGAGAATTTATGTATATATGTATATATACATACATGCATACGTATCTACAATGTGGATCCCCCCAGTACCTGGGCTCAGACTGTTGTTCTGCCCAGTAGCTGCCCTTGGACTCTAGTTTCTGGCACACAGATGTACAAGCTCATGAAGCTACAAGCTGCACTCTGGCTGCTCACTCACACATACGTCCCTTGGTCCCTCAGAGTCACCTGGGACTCTTCTGGTCGCCCAGCAGCAAACTGGTTCCTTCACTAAAATCCTATGCAATCCCTAAATGCTATTTCTCTGCATCCTGTAAGACATCCCATATCTCTATATCCCTAGGCAGTGGTCCCCCTAGTTCAAAAGTTCGAGTTATATTGACTCATCTGCACGGCTTAGAATAAGTGATAAGGAGTGTTTTTCTTTTTTCTTAATCATAATGTTTCTTTTCCTTTGTTGTTTCTCCTTTTTTTTTTTTTCTCTCTCTTTCTTTTAGGAGCATCCTAGACCAGAGTATGAAACCAAACTGCTGCAGAAAAAGCTGAAAAATAAAAACATGACAGCACAAAATTCAAATGAAGTAAGATGAGGTTTATATTTTCACTTACAGTTGATGTGTTTTGCTATATTGTGATTATCTTTCTGTCCATTTCTGAGAGATAATTTGCAAAAGACTCTTTGGTGCTCTTCAACCATCTTGCATGTTGCTTGTTATCAGTCTGGTGTTATGCAGCACTGTAGTGTGATTGAAAGGCTCTAATGTCATCACTTTGCTAGCTCTGCAAAATAAAACATTTTACTTAGGAATATGGTTGAAAGGTTTTCAGGATCTAGTCTGTTGAGTAATGAACAATTAATAAGGAAAGAACATCAGCACAGGAATTCTTGTAGAAGTGACCTAGAATTACAGTACTTTGTGGACAATAAAGAAAAGTTCTTTATGATGGTGATTTCATTGGCATAGTTGACATTGGCATCTTCAGTCATGTTGCAGTTACATAGTTATGCAGTTTTTATAGCATTTCCAGTATAAATGGAAAAAATAATAATTGGCATATCACTTTTAGTTTGAAATATGTTCAGGCTTTCTCTGGCTATTTCAAACCTAAGCACAAGAACTTTTTTCTCGTTAACCATTTTTAAAATACTGCTTGAATTCTGTGTCATAAACACTCATGAGTCTCTGTAGAATCTCTCCACTGAGCTTGGTTAACAATTGCTTATTTTCTGTATGCCACATGTGCCAGCATACAGAGCCATGACAAGTTTCCAGGTAGAAGGAAATGGTTTACTTTGTTTAGACACTGAGAACCAGTATCTGAAGTGGAGATCACTTCAGTTTAGAGGTTTAGCCTTATAGTATATGAAAGAACTTAAGTACCTCTTTCTTCCACTAATCACTACAAGACTGTGATGTGTTTTCAGTGAAGCATTCATCTCAGTAAGACTACATTTCATTGAATGGGCCAAACCAAACTCTGCAGAAAACTATGGTAAAATTCTTAATTACTTTAAATGGCTTTGAATGTGGCCAAATACAAGCAGAGACTGTTGTAGAAGTATGGGGAGATCTTTCCATAAACAGTGAGCTGCTCTTCAGGCCTTCTAAGTGACGGATCAAAGACTGAAAAGACGAATAAAGCAGCTGCTGCCATTCAGGTCCTTCTGACTCAAAGTTAAGAGAAATATGGAATTAAGTAAGCAATTGGTGCTGTAGAACATTAAAATTTTGCAGTCATGAAGCAGAGTTAGATGATTAGCCTTCTTAAATGAGACACAGATATGAACTATAGATTGGAAATGAATTTAAGGTCAAATAAAGCAATGAAAAATGCTCAGAATGTAGACGGAATATAACAAACAAGGTTAAGATTCAGCACTATGCTGAGGAACAATTTAAAGATTCAGTACTATGCAAATCAGAACTCATTTCAGACGTCATCATTGTACAGAAAGATCGCGTTGCCAGAATCTGATGTTCAAAGAGGAGACAGAGGAATCCTGAAAAGTAACTATATTCAAATAAAGAGAGAGTCTACTGGGGCATTTCCATGTAGGGTCTCTCAACTTTTCTGGCTTCACAGACCCCTTTTTATCTCAATTTCCTGGTCACATTTTCCCTCTTTCTTTTGCCATTGACTGAGGTACTCGTAGTTTACAGACCTTCCAATCTGCCCTTCATTTATTTTTGTTTATACATGTTTTGCGATCTGGATTTAGAGTTCTTTGTTTTGCTCAATTTGAGCTATCTTTGAATCCTGCTTGGCAAAGTCCATGTCCCCTTCATCTTCACAAGCCAGCAAGAGTTTTCAAGGTAAGTTTGTTTAACCTGCTCCTTGTGACCAAAATTCTTTCTTCTCAGATTTTTCTTTAACTTGTTCTGCAGGGACCTCCTATCCTTCCTTTGTTCACCCCAATTTCAGCTTATCTTATTTTGCAAGGACACCTTATCCTTTCTTTTTCATTCAAACATGAAGGGAAAGGCTTTTCCTGGAATATTTTATCTTCAATGAATTTATTTTGCTGATGTGGAATGAAAAGTAGCACTTAAAAATCAAAGATTTGATTCAAGCTTTTGCAGCATCTGCATGCAGACTAAAGTCCTATTTTGGGAATTGATGTAGGCATTTTGAATGGCAAGACTCCTAGTTTTTAGTAGTGTTTAATTTTAAAGTCAATTTTTAAAAGAAGAATGCATTTCTTGAGTGATTTATGTACTTTTTTTGAAGTTTCCCAAAGTAATCTCAATCTGTTTTTCAGACTTCAATAATACATAAAGTACTTTGACATTTGCTATCAAATAATTACTCATGTGGAGCAAAAAGGTATTCATAGGGAAGAAGATTTCATAAGGATTAAGATTTAACTTTCTAAGAAATATACTCATCATGCAACTTGCGCACCAAATTACTAACTTATATTTCAAACTTCTGAGCAGTTTTCAGTCATTCAATTTTTTTCCTTATCCATTCTGTTACAATCATTTTTTTTCGATTTCACACAAAAAAGGCTTGCTTTCCCTTCCTTCCTTCCTTCCTTCCTTCCTTCCTTCCTTCCTTCCTTCCTTCCTTCCTTCCTTCCTT
>WBMW01001005.1:15951-35663 GCA_013396635.1 Penelope pileata
CTCTCTTCCTCTCTTCCTCTCTTCCTCTCTTTCTTCCTCTCTTTCTTCCTCTCTTCCTCTCTTCCTCTCTTCCTCTCTTTCTTCCTCTCTTTCTTCCTCTCTTCCTCTCTTCCTCTCCCTCTTTCTTTCTAAAATTCCAACAAATGGCACATCAGTCAGAATTTGGAATGAGTGTGGTTCAGTGCTTCATACCTCAAAATCTTACAAGGGCAAGAAATATTTTTGTGAGACCTGTTGAAAAGGGAACAGCCTAATTCTTTAGTTGAACTACTATGTTTAACATAGTTATTGAAATGTGCCAGTGCATTTCTCTTTGGAAGATTCTGAAAAGCTGGACATTAGAAGGAGTGAGTATTGAAGTCTGGAGAAGCTATTCCACCAATTTTTAGACCCTTTAATCCTTTCTTTCTCTGTCTTCAGATTGCTATATTTTATGGACATTGCAAGACTCAGTTGCTTTTTCACGGCATGTTAATATTAAGGCGTAAACTTCTGTGGGGTCTCTGACTCAGTACTTTCATCTTGTTGAGTGGAAGCCAGGGTGCAAGACATTATCATATCCTCTAGCGTCTGCAGTTTAATCAAAGTAGAGGTCTCTCTGTAGTTAAAGATTCAGCCCTCCTAATTTCTTGGTTTTATATGAATACACAGATGTCTGTGAAGTCTCAGTCTCATCATATCTTCATTGACAGCCATGGCATGAGATCAGTTTCTGTGAAGTTCTTGCCTGAACATCTTTAGATAACTAGTGTAATTTTTAGGCATATCTTTTGCATATAGCTGATAAACAGCTGTAGTTTGCTGTTTGCTCTGGCACCAGGGGCTAAAACTTCCTGTTACGTGTCTAATGTGAAGTCAGAAGTCTGCAGTTCAGCAGCTGTTGCTTTTTGGGATAGAAATGATGCCAAAGCTATGGCTATTGTGAGAACACTGCTTTAGAGCTTACTTAAAGATGTGTATTTCTATAAAATTACTGCCTTGCTTCCAGTATGTTAATTCCTCTGTTCCAGTGAGAATGTGACTAGTTTTACAGCAAGAAACTGAGCTTTTATGTAGAAAGCTTGTGTACAGCGCAATTTTGTCTTACCTTACTCTAACAAGGAGTCCCTGTGAAGCTAATTGGGTTATTTTGCAATAAAAGGGATGAAGGTTTGGTTGTGTGCTGGTATTTTGATTGCAGAAGAAAATAAACACCAGCAGTTGCATACTCCATTGAATGATGTCTTGGGAATACCTGTTAAGAGGAAACCCACTTCAGCATAGAGCTTTCACTGTTTGCTGTTGGAGTCATTAACCTTAATGAGTGTGCAAGATATCTAGCATCTGTCAGAGCCAGTAAACATATGAGTCACTCTATCCAGGCAACAAATTCCAAATCAGTCTGATTGAGACTGGCAATAGAAAATATTACAGATCTGGTATATTACTTGCTCAATGGGGTTTGTATTATAGAACATAGCTTTCAAACAAATACTACGTAGGTTGTTTACACTACAGTAATAATGTAAGAACAAAATTTCACCCTGCTCTACACTGTGTCATTCAGGCTGTTTTAGTAAATATTTTATTAGATATTCTGAGAATGGCAAAGAAACTGTGAGGCCTCAGAACACTTCACAAAAGATAGTTGTGAAGTTCTTCATACAATTACAACCTAAAATTTTGTTTCAGAAGAGAATTCACTTGAAGTTAAAGGAGTTGAAACATTTGCATGAAATGCGCCAGGTTAAGTAGCAAACGCATAAACAGTCCTTACAAACTAAAAAATTCATTTAGAAAAAAGACAAGTTCTGAGTGACAGATCCCGAAAATCTGCAAGTTTGGTTTATAACTGATAATACTATTTGATTCTTTTTGCTCATAAAAATAAAACCTTGCAATATAAAGCTTAGTTCCAGATTCACATACCTTAAAAGCTGTCTGTAACCTTACCTGCTGTCGTGGTTTGACTCAGCAGATAGCAGTTATTCACTCACCCTCCCCCCTNTGAATGTTTGTGTATATGTACATGTATGTATGTTTGATAATAAGCACATGAGAAGATGGCAGATGTAATTGTTTTAACAAAGCAATTAGTATTTTTATTTTTTTGTCCTTGTTTAATACACTATAACATTGAAGTTGTGGACAGACATATTTAATGAATAGGGTAAAGTTACTGTATCCACAGAATGTTAAACAAGAAAGGTGTTGGATATTTGTAATCTTGTGATAAGCTATTTCTGTCTCTGTGCAATACTAATATTCCAAATGGAAATACACCCAGATCCGGAAATGAATGTTGATCTTGTGAATAAAAACACGCAGATGGGACTAAATCAAGCTCTCACTGGAGCTGATGGAAATAAAACCTTTCTGTCACTTCAGGGAGAGATGGGTCAGGCCTTGATTCCTTTTCATTAAATATCCATCTGACCTTGCAAACATAATGCAACATTATATATATAGTTATCTTTCCTATCTGGCAAAAAATAAAAAAATAAATAAAAAAAATTAAGTCATTCAATATATTTCTCAAGGAGAACTTTTCTTTATGTGAAAAAGACTTTGTCTCTTGGCTCACGTCCTTACTTGGAACAAGCCCTGGGAATAACAAAATGTAGCATTCTAACTTACTTTCAATTCATTTCAAATATGAAAATTACAAAATCAATTATTGTTAATTCAGCTGTTTATTGAAAGAAGAAGGAAAAAATCTTTCTTTTCAAGCCACTTTGTTTTAATTAACAACTAAATTGCATGCTGTTAATGAATACCTTATGAATATATTTTAAAATTTGTCAGCATTGCAAAGCATGGAGTGATACTTCTTGCTACCAGTAGATTTCTTACTTAAATTCCAGTATTGCATACGCAAATATCCCAAAAAGGCCAAAGAAACTCTTCATATGTTGCAGTCCACCCCTCTATTAAGCAAGATTAAATTGCTAAGATTAAAGAAAAATTGTATCCATCTCTTTTTTTATACATTAGCTACAACTGTATAGAAGATAATCACTCATAAATACTCGCTCACATTCAGCTTGCTGTCTACCTAGACCCTGAAGGGCCTTTTCAGCAGAGAGTGTACCACTCACTGCAAGGAGTTTTCCCTTCCCAAGCAAGTCTTTGCATTTGTCTTTGCCGCATTTCATGAAGTTCATATACACAGGTTCTTCCAAACTGTCTAGCTCCTTCTGGATGACAGTGCTTTCCTCAAGACTATTGACTGATCCATTTCCTAAGTATGATCAGGTCATCTGCAGACCTGATAAGTAAACATTCCATCACATCCTCCAGGTCTTTCTTTAAGGATGTCCCAGTAAAGACCCCAGCAGTACTCCAGCTGTTGCCAGGTAGGGTACAGGTTATCAGTTAATACATTCTGAACTAGACCACCCTACTAGTATTTTGCTAAAGTCAATGCAAGTTACTCTGACAGATCTCTTGTTCATAGGTTTAGTCATTTTCTCACAGGAAGCAAGCAGTTGGGTGAGGTTTGATTTGCTTTTGGTAAATCATGATGACAGTTCCTGAAAACTTAGTTCTTCTTTGTGTGCTCAAAAATAAGTTTCACTTTCTGCATGATTTTCCAAGCGAAGAAAACCTCTGTAGTTCCCCTGATTGTCCTTCTGTCCTTTTTTTTGAAAATGGATGCAAATTTGCTTTCTCCAGTTGTCAGGGACATTCTCCAGTCTCAGTGACTTTCCAGAGGTGATAAAGATCAGCCTTGCAATGACATCAGGCTGCTCCTTTATCTTCTATTCCTCTTTTCCAAGAATTATAGGTAAAGGAAATCACTGGTCTATATATCAAAAGGGTGTTTAACTAGAAATATTGGATTCTTTTTATTCAACTGTTGGAGGCTGAACAGTGTGGATCAGAGCTAGAATTTTAAGAAAAAGGTATCTAATTGTCATGAAATTCTCCATGTCAAAATAAAAATCAGTGGTCTTTTTCAGAAGTAAGTTTTGAACCTGGAAAAAAAGCTGGAAACCTGCCTACTCTTGTAGACAGGGCTGCTGTTTGTTAGTCATTTCATTTCTGCTACTCTTAAAGATTCTGGCTCAAGGAAGCATTCTTTCTCGGGCAGTACTACAGCTTGTGTTTAACCATGTAATGGGGAATTAAGCATGCAATCAAAGTTAAGTGCACGTATCAAAGTCTTGAATATGGGTACAAGTATGTGCTTTCTTGAGTTGAGGCCTAAGATTCCTATTGATAACAGTAAGGATGATGCAGGTTTCTTTCCTATTAAACTGACTGGAAAGACTCAATCCTAGGGGTTTTATTCATCAGTCCTTGAAATTAGTGGTAATTCTGCCCAAGTAAGTAATAAAGCATTAGTCCTTAAGTGTGAAGTTACTACAGATGACTCGCTATCATATCATATTAAATGAAAGACTGTAATGACAGGTTAGACAGTTACAGCAAAGTCCCAGGTTGAAAAACAAATCTCCAGAAGTCTGTTGGGTCTTGATTTAATGCCAATGCTTGAAGAAGGAAAGCTAAAGTATTTTCTCTTTCCTGTGTACCGGTTACAAACTCCTGTATCTTGGACTATATTTTTTTACCATCTGTTGAGCATATTTAGAAGGTAAATGGTAAATGTCATACTATTAATTTCCAAAGACAAAACAGAAGCCTAGAAGCCTAGATGTGGGACAAAATTTACATCAATTGGCTGTGGAAAACACACTCGATAAAGCTATTTGTCAATACTTTTTTTTTTTTTTAAATTCATACGACAATTCTGTTTGCATTTTTAAAGAAACAAACTATATTTATATTAAATTCCTTTGGGTATCCATTCCATGAAGATTGAACTTCCACATACTCCAAATTTAAAGAGCTAAAGAAGCCAGTTGGAACTCCTTGGCTTTTACAGTTATTATCACGCTTAATTGAAAAACATTTGCCTGCTGATGTGCTGATTTTCATGATACACTTTATTTAGAGATAGGATGGCATGCTGTTTGGAAGCTCCTTCACACCACGGCATTTCATGAAATAGATAAACTTGAATTCTTACTTGGTAATTCAAGTCATGTTTTTTCTCCTATTGATGTCACCTGGGAATTGTACAACTGACTTTAGTGAAAGAAGACTTAATTGTTACATAATGCCACGTACCTGTAGCAACAGAGACAGGTAATAATGTGAATAAAAATTGAATTTAACTTTTTTAAACACAACTGATAGAAATTCAACCCTCCTCATTGACATAGCAGTCTGTGTAACACCCATCCTTCCCACCCTTTCCCCAAAGAACAGTGAAAATAATCTTGATAAGTTTGAAATGGGACAATTCCTTTAACGTCAATCGGGAATCTTTCCTAACACCAGTTGCCATCTTTCCTTTGCCTAAAAAATTTCAGTAGCTTAGATAAAGCATAGACAAGTTCCTGGATCAAGCATTGCACTTTTTTATTTCTTTTAGACCTGATTTTCATGCTCTCTGTTCAGTTTTCTTATTGAGGTGAATTGCCTCGAAAATAGGTCAGACCTCATTTCTTGAAACAACTGAAATATCATTTTGAAAGTGTTGATACTTGTCTCCTATGTTTCAAACAGATTTTTAAAAAGTAACCTACTTCCTCCCTCCTTTTCTTCTATCCTTTCCTCCTTTCCTTCCTCTCTTCCATCCTTCCTTTCATTACCGTTTTCTGTAGCTCCTGTAATGGCCCTTTCTATTCTTTTTTTTCTACTTCCCTCTATTTGTTTCTTCCACTCCACCTCCAAATATCTGTCTTTATTTCTCCATCCTCACTTTGCATCTCATACTTTCTCAACAATGCGTATGTTTTCTGTCTGTCTAATTTTCCTTAGTAAGAAAATACAGTACAGTAAGGTACAGTGGCCAAGCTAGTGAAGGAGGAAGAGATTCCATGTTTACTTCTGGGGTAATTGCTATCAGTTTTAAGATCAGAAACAGCTTGGTGAAAGCTTACACTTTAGAGCTGAAATTTGCAGAGTTGATTGTCCGCTCTGATTAACTGACTGTTCAAGCAATCTAAAATCAAAAGAAGAGAGTCTTTTCAAGAGATAGAAGATCAAACTTCATTATTTGCTGGTAATTGTACATCAGTGGAGATGAATGAAACTTTTTTCATGGTGCTTATTTGACGGTCCTATGCCTGCTTTAATTTCTGAAAGGAAATCTTGCCTGAAGACTAGCCGTGGACTGTGCACAGAAGGACTTTTGTGTGTCTGTTGCCTTCTTCAAAGCTGAAAGTGGGGATAGCAGTAAAACTGTACCAAACTAAATTTCTCATAGTGGAAATCCAGCCTATCTGTGAGTTCCTTAGAAGTGTATGATTAATGGACACCTGCAGGTTTAAGATGTAGATTTAATGAGATCAGCAATCTAACAAAATACAGGAAAAAATATTAATCCAGTTTCTGTGATTCATAATGTAGCACACTTTTGAAATTTCAGGTTTAAGATGTTCGCAAACACACTGTGTAAGGAAAGAGTCTTTTTGTACTTCAATTTGTTGTGGGACAAATACTCTGTTACCAATTTTTTGCTTTTTGTCCTGGTATATGCAATTCTCACCAAAAGATATCACTAAAAAGATTTTGCCAGGCCTTTTTAGGTAGTGGATCTGGGACAATGATAAGGTATACTACCTTGTCAATCTTTCCACGCAGTTACTAACACAGAGAAAATGTGGATGTTTTTTTTTTTTTTTATTGTAAATTACTATTTAAAGTAACTATTGCATTTAGTTTTGCCTATCTGAAGGATATCTTTCAAGTATTATGCAAATCATCATTTCTCATGAGAAGAGACATCGTCTCTTTGTGATTCTGAACATCAATTCTTTTCAGTGATTCTGAACAATGAGAAAATTAAAACTAATATGATATTCTAGGGCATTATTTTAAGGGAAAAAAATATCAAATATAGAAATACAGAATATGTGGTCTTAATTTACAGATAAAGCAAACAAAACAATTTCAAAGAACTCTTCTTTCTATAAACTTTAACCATAAAGAAATTATTGGCTTTATTTTCTCGTTGCTGAATCCATTGTCAACTAACTGGCATATACAAGGCAAACTGCAATGTTCTTGTACAAATATAATTGCAAGCTTGTGAGTTATAGCACTGAACATTATGAAGCAGAACAGCAAAACTCTAGTAAAACTGCTTCACATATACCTCTTGAAATGGTCTGCTATTCTGGGAACAATATTGACAGCAAATATACTGCGTCTGATAAACGGAAAATAACCTGTAAATAATGTTCTTTACTGGAACAAGGTAATCTTAGAGAAATGAAGGAAATCAATTAACTTGGGCCAGCAATGTGCCCTTGCAGCAAAGGGCCACGGATTCCTGGGCTGCATTAGGAACTGTGTTGCCAGCATACTGAGAGGGCATCCTTCCTCCATATTCAGTCCTGGTGAGAGTACATTTGGAATGTTGTTCCCAGTGGGTACTCCCTGAAACAAGGGAAACATGGCCATACTGGAATGAGGCCAGTGAAAAGCCTCTAAAATGAAGTGTTTGAACATCTCACACACCTATGTATGGGGTACCTTGGTTGTTGAGAGGCTAAGAGAGATTGTTGAACCTCAGAAAGAGAATACTCATGGGTTTCAATTCGTTCAAATACCTGGTGGGGGCTTTAAAGAAGATGGAGTCAGATTTGTCTCGTGAACATCCAGTGAAAGGACAAGAGTCAATGGACACTAGCAGAAATATAGGAACTTAGGCACTTAGATTTGTGAAAAACTAATTTTCTGAAAGGATGGTCTAACACTGGAACAAGTTACTTGGAGATACTGTGGAGTCTCCATACCTGGAGATATTTAAAGCTTGACTGGACAGAGACCTGGGCAACCTTCTCTAACTGACTCTTCTTTAAAAAGGGTATTGAGCTATGATGATCTACAGAGGTCCTTTCCAACTCCAGGTGTTGCACAATTCTGTGAAGTGCAGAAAAGAAATTATGCAAGCAAGTGTAAACAAATTGGTTTGACCACAATAGGCTCATTTTGAAAGAAAATATAACTTGAGTTTTACTAGAAGTACTTGAGAAATGAAGCAAAATGTAGTACGGGTTTACTAAGGGCAGTCTGCTAAACCATGCCATCTAATTTGGTGTCTTTCTTTAACAATGTAGCTTCCTAGGGAAAAGAAATGCAGTGTACTTCTGTAAAAGAAGTAGGACTAAGCCATGAGGGGAATATTGCATATTTTATAGATTATAATCAATATGTTTTACTGGAACTGAATTGAAAAATGATTACCAAAAAAAAAGGAAATTTGATTTTAAAACTGTAGGTTTGTGATGCAGCTTCCAGCCTTCCAGTGCCTTCCAGCCACTGTTTTTCGGTGCTTTCTGCCTCATTCTTCTCTGCTGTCTCTCATATGATGATCTTCTATTGTACTTTTTTTTTTTTTTTTAAATGAACTAAACAGAATGCTGAGGGAGACCTCATCCACAGTATACCATTAGTAAGGAGGGCAAGTACTTACCCAGCTGAAGGAGAGGGAGAGAAGATTCTTTTTGTGGGTACCTGAAGTCCTGCATAGTCTGTAAGCTTTCCTGCTCTTGTTCATGGCAAATGGCAAGGGCTTCATTGCACATCATTATCTCTGCAAGGCCAGGATGATGATTTTGTGATGACGATTCCACCACATCACTGTCTCATTCCTCCATCTCAAAAGAACAGAGGAAGAAAACATGATGAAAAAAGGCTCACAGGCTGAGATAAAGACAAGGAGATCACTCTCCGATTACCACCACAGGCAAAACAGACTCAGCATAGGGAGATTAATGTAATTTACTGCCTATTGCTAGCAGACTAGAGCAGTGAGAACTTTAGCAAATGAACCTTCCACCCATCCATCCTATTTTACCTCTTCCCTCTGAGCAGTGCAAGGAAGAGGAATGGCTGCAGTCTGTCCATAGCTTCCTTCCTTTGTGGTCAGTATCTGTGCTCTGTTCCAGCATGGAGCACCTCCAATAGGATGCCATCCTTTCCAAACTGATCCTGTGTGCATATTCCAGTAAATATGTTTTTATTCCAGTGCAATTTTCTGATGAGATTTCTGTTAAAGAAAATAAGAACCCCTTTTTCACCTAAATGCCAAGATAGAGAATGGCACAGAATTTTAATACTGCTTTTACTCTTTTGTTTCTCCTTATGACATGGAAAATCAAATAGATTCAGAAAGAAAAAATGAAAATTAGGGTAAATTGAGTCAAGCGCAAAGTTGACTGGATTTTTTAACAGGTTGTAAATGAAAGCAAGCAGACAGTGGCTGTTTTGGCTGGCTTCCAGAATGGTTAAGACTGAATGACAGATGAAGTGTAATTTAAAAACTGCATTGGGATATTTTAAAATAAAAGTGTACATTTTTGTACTTTGTGATCAGAGATACTCTAAATGGGCTTGTGTGGAAGCCAGATTACGAACCTGAGCAATTAACGTGCAGAGTTAGAAGCAAGGCTAAAAACTAATGGCAGAATAGCAAAGGAAATCATAGAAAATTAAAATAATCAAAGGCTTTTGAAGAAAAAAAGTAGCTATGAAAAACTTACTGATCTTAATTGCTATCCATTTAGGAAATAACTGTAAAGCCTAGAGCAGTGCAGACTGAACTGTTCAAAACCCACAGTTGTGTAAGTAGTGAAGGGTGAATAAAACTTGCTATAAAACTTGCATTCTCGCACCGTTTCCTTGTGTTGGATTCTTATAAGGAGCAAAAAAAAAAAAAAAACAAAAAACGGAATTTTCATCTATTCATTAGGAACAAAAACTTCCTTTCCATCTTGGATTTGCTTTTTCATTGGTGTCTACATGATGTGTCCCTTCATCCTCTCCCATTTCACACCACAAATCTCTGCCTTAACGATTTCATTACTAATCCTGTGTTAGGCATGTGTGCAATTTTATGCATTTACATAAACATTTACTGAGCCTGTTTTAGAAAACACTGAATGATTGGCCTTGGATTAAAAAGCACTGGTAAAGAGTGCTAATTTGCTATAAATAATTTATCTTTCTTCTCTTGGAAAGGTTGTAATTACAGGCCTTTTATGAAGACTGCATATATGCTGCTGATTTAAATGCATATACCATAGTATTTAAATGCATAGCTATCGTATTCAAATTATAACAAAAACTGACCGGCATGGGTATGCTGACAGGTAGCAGTGTAGTTGCTAGAGAAGATGCACATCACTCATTGCAAGCATGAAACACTCACAGGACCAAAGAAGTTCTGTACATGAAACATACATTTTGGTATGAGTTTTAATGGGCAGAGTTTATAGTTCTATAACCTATAGTTGCTACTATTTTCTATGCTTTCAAGATTAACAGACACTGAGCTGAGAGTAGTACTTTTCCTCTTCAAAATAAGGCCCTGTTGTAGTTTGAGCCAGCAGGCCTTAAAACACCACACAGCCTTTTGCTCACCCCTGCCCCCCCCTCCTCCCAGCTGGGATGGGGGAGAGAATTGAGAAAAAAAAGTAGGACTCATGAGTTGAGATAAAACTATTTACTAACAGAAAAGGAAAATAGAATAAAATAACAGTTATGATAATTATGTACAAAACAAGTGAGGTACAAAGCAATTGCTCACCACACACCAAATGATGCCCAGCCAATCCCCAAGCAAACGGCCCCTCCCCAGCTAACTCCCCTTCCTTATATTATACGATGTCATGTGGTATGAAATATCCCTTTAGTCAGTTTGGGTCAGCTGCCCCGTTCTTGTCCACTCCCAGCTCCCTGTGCTCCCCCTAGTCCCTTCACTGGCAGAGACACAAGGATCTGAGAATGAAAATGTCCTTGGCTCTGTTCAACCCTGCTAGGTGTTATCAGTCAGCTTTGTTTTTCTTCTACAACCAAAATACAGCTTCCTACCAGACACTAAGAGAGAAAGTTTCAGTTAGAAACTAAGACAAACTCCTAGATTATATACAGGAACTGTGTAACATATGCATTAACAAATAAGCAAATGTTAAAAAATAAGCCTGTGCATCAGTATGTGCATATCCTTTAGATATTTAATTTCTTTCCATAGCATTATAACACAATTTTCATCTAAACTATTAGTGCGATTTCTAATTCTGCATCCAGTGAAGTTTTATCTATTACATTAGTATAAAACAGTAACTCTTCAGCGAGAATCACTTGCTTCTGATTATATTTTGGAATTTTCAACTACTGAAAGTCCAGATTTTTGTCCTTAACACACTTTTTGATGTAGTCTGTTGGACAGAAGCATAGAATGTGCTTGCATAGAACAATCCCTCAAGAATCCATATTAAATCTTCTCCTACTCATGAATGAACTTTCACTCATTCTTCACCATTGCTGTAATATGTGTTAATATTGGCCTGTGTTTGCTGCATGTTTTTTAAAATAGTGGTACACATTCTTTGTTTCCTGAAGTTTGTAACAACAACAAAGGAGAAAACTGAAATTAGGATTTCTCTTCATCCATTGATGGAAAATGAGGTTATCATTGCAATTCTAGTGTAGCCATTTGTAGTTTCAAGTATTTCAAGCATATTTAAGATTTGACCAAATGTTCTGATCCCTAAGGTGTTACCAAATATTAAGTGAAATATTGTTTCCCTTTACTCTGCTAGATTCTAATGTGGCCATTTAGTACAAACAGGAGTCCTATAGATTGTGTAATTCCTGAATTGTTAGACTTGAACTTCTAATTCTCTGGCAAATGTCAAAACCAGTGACTATATATGTGCATTATTACTGTTTTGAACAAAAATCTAATTCACATTCTTGTTTCTTACTAGTTGTTTGAAGTAACCAAATAAAGATTTCATTAAAATATTTTTTTCAAAATCTGTGTGTCATGGAAGGTAACGGTTTCAGTGTAGAACTGTATTTAACTTTGGGCTAGATTCTATAATTTTTAGGCAAGTGTTTTAAGGCTTCCTGATGGGTTTTTTTAAACTCAGCTCAGGTTAAATCCTTGCTCCAGAGTCATTCTGAAATTCCTGCTGCCACTCTCTTGAGACAACTTAGGGCTGAGTTTTGGGGTAACCACAGTAGGAAAAAAAATTGGATGTGATGTCAAATACATTCCAGTTGCATGTGCAGCTGAAGTACACAGTCACTAAATGTCACAATCATAGATCTAACAAGTAACTTTCATTTGTCTTAATATTTTGCTTCATGGGAGAAGCAGTTATGACAACCTAGAAGAATTCAAGGCTGAAAGGCCTCAGGGAGTCAAAATACTAGAGGTACACAGCTATTCTACTTGATATCCACTTGAACACATGCTATAAGGCATTTATTGGAAGAGTTCCTCACTTTTCATGGCTGCTAGCTGCTCAACACATCCATCAGGATGGTGAGAAACCAGTCCAACTGCTGGCTGTTTGCAAGGAGAGCTATCATCTTTCATTTATTACCTAATGGCAAGATTGTTTTGAATGGGAAGTGGATAAGCCAGGTGCGTTCAGAAGTGTTTGGTAGGGAAAATGACCATTCTAAGGTGGAATTTCCTTTAAAACACAGAATGGCTTTTGGTGAAAATATAGGAGGTAGAAATTTCAGGCAAGCAAAATAAAAATCAGCCAGCCAGATGAAACTTTAACAATGAACTTTGGCAAGCCTACTTTGAAAATCTGGAGGATTCCAAATCTGCAACAAGCAAGTTTCTCCAGATTTCCTGTTTTGTTCCTGTAGGCTTGTACAGGCATGATACTGCTCTGCATGTGTTCAAACTAAATGTGAAACAGTCCTTAGGAGTGGCCCAGTGCAATAATATAGCAGTCTGCAATGAAACAGAGGATTGTGCACTATTTCAGCTTAAAAATAATTTGAGTCCCTACAGCATGCCAAAGAATTTCACTACCAAGCCAGCCAGAGGAAGAGAAGGAAGAGAAACCTTGAATCACCATCAGATGCATTGTGTCACTGTTGGGGGAGCCCAGGTATACAACAGAGGTAGCTGCTTAAGAGATCAGCTGTTGTGGAGCACATTCCTACTAAAGTTCCAGAGAATCTACATTTAGACTGTTCTCAAGGAGGGATGCTGATGGTTGATCCACACGCTTGAGGTATAACTGTCTGATCACAACTGTCGGGAATGCAGGCTAGAGGATAAATTGAATTCATTTCATCGTAAGTTTATATATGGCTATATTTTCAAAAGAGTTTTAACAGCTGATAGCTCCCACAGAGTCATAAAACCTTTTGGGAGCTGAGCACTTTTGAAAATTCGGCCAGCTGTGCCTTTACAAAAAAATTCTCTAAAGTTTCTCTTTGTACGGACTGAAAGAATGAACTCTTCTCAAATATTTGGACATGATGGGCAACAACAGGAGTAGAACCATTTTTAGAGTGCTCTGGCCTTTATTTTGTCTGGCCAGTGCTCCTCTCTGTAGAAACTAAAGAAAGAGGGAAGTCTATGTTGTTGCTCTGCTTTAAATACCTCACAAAAAGAAAATTATTACCTCTGAGAGATCCAACCTAGGGAGCACTGTCTGAAGTGCTAATCTTTGACTGCGGATAACATAGGGAGTAAGCAGCAGGTACATGTAGTAACACTCCACTTGAATTTGCAGAAATCTATGAGATACAATGTGAGACACCGTCCAGCATTACAAGTCATGCTATATAGATATATTTTTGTTCCGTTTTCATATTTTGTTTTGAGTGTTTGGTGGACAGAAATTGCAAGGGATTGAAGTGACTGGTTTTATAATACTGCCACAGGGTAAACATCCCATTATTTTCAAAATGAGTATAGAGTTAAGGAAGAGAATGTAGCTACAACTAAGGTGATGCTGTGTGGGAAATTACAGTATTTCCAGAGAAACTGTAATGTGTGTAATTGTATTAAAGGTTGTATTGAATGGAAGTTACTGGTGGAGTTCCATATCGAGAATTCATGGTGAAGTTCCTGATGAAGATTACTGGTAGAGTTTGCATTCATTGTGAGAAAGGAAGATGTCTTTCTATAGAAAACTCTCTGAAATATTGAAGGAAATTTTGTGTGGATGACTAGGGCCTAGGAATACATTTTTATGTTGCATACACAGGTAAAGCAAATGCACATTGCTATTGCTTTCATAGTATTTTTCCCTTTACACAAGTCCAGTTGGTTATCATCATAGAATCATAGAAACATTAGGTTGGAAAGGACCTACAAGATCATCTAGTCCAACTGCCCTCCTATCACCATCACTACCCACTAAGCTACTAAATCATATCCCTTTGCACCTCATCCAGACGCTTCTTGAACAGCACCAGGCACGGTGACTCCACCACCTCCCTAGGCAGGCCATTCCAGTGGCTGACCACTCTTTCAGAGAAAAAGCTTTTCCTCATATCTAATCTAAATTTCCCCTGGCGCAACTTGTGGCCGTTCCCACTTGTCCTGTCAGTAGTTATCTGGGAGAAGAGGCCAACCCCCACCCTCCCACAACCTCCCTTCCCTCCATGAGAGATAATACATTTTGAGTCATATGTGCGGGTAGGAAGCTGGCTAATAGACTGTACTCAGAGGTTTAACTATTAAATATTTTTTTTTCTTTAAACACAGCTATATCATGAGCTTGCAGAACTCTGGCTAGGTGAGCCAGTCTGAATTTTGGTTCCTAGAAGTAGTTTTCTACTTTGGAGATATATCCTAGACAAGCCCACAGGCCCAGATGTGATTTGAGGCATGGATCTAGGGTTCATGACAAAACTGAAGATAGGCCTCTTACAAGTCTCTGTTTAACAGAAGCAGGATGTTATGTTCTGCAATCTGTCACACATATCTGAAAGAGAGATGTGCAGATAATATTAACTTTAATTGTTCTGTGATTGACTATTAAAAGACAATTGAAAAACATCTGAAACAAAGCACTTGCAACATAGACTAGCAGGAAAAGAAATTTAGAATCATGGAATCATAGAATTATAGAATCATAGAATGGCTTAGGTTAGAAGAGACCTTAAAGATCATCTAGTTCCACCCCCCCCCCGCCATAGGCAGGGTAGCCAACCACTAGGTCAGGGTAGAGAGGGCCCCACCCAACCTGGCCTTGAACAGTTCCAGGTACTAGGCACCCACAACTTCTCTGCATAACCTGTTCCAGTGCTTCACCACCCTCTGAGTAAAGAATTTCTTCTTAAGATCTTACTTGAATTTCCCCTTTTTCAGCATAAAGTCATTACCTCTTGTCCTATCACTATTAGACTGTGTAAAAAGTCCATCCCTCCCCTGCTTATAGGCTTCCTTCAAGAACTGGAAGGCTGCAATGAGGTGTCTCTGGAGCTTTCTCTTCTCCAAACTAAATGAGCCTAACTCCCTCAACTTTTCTTCGTAAGAGAGGCACTCCAACTCTCTGGTCATCTTTGTGGCCCTCCTCTGGATCCACTCCAACAGCTCCACACGGTACTTGCATTGGGGACCCCAGGCCTGAGTTCACTACTCCAGATGGAGCCTCACAAGGGCAGAGTAGAGAGTGACAATCACCTCCCTCTCCCTGCTAACCACCTCTCTTTTGGTACAGACCAGGATACAGCTGGCATTCTGGACTGCAAGCACACATTGGTGGCTCATGTCCAGCTTTTTGTTCACCAGGCCCCCCATGTCCTTCTCAACAGGGTTGTTCTCAAGGAGTTCTTCACCCAGTCTGTACCCATATCAGGGATTGGCCCAACCCAAGTGCAACACCTTGCACTTGGCCTTGTTGAATCTCATTAGGTTTTTGCGGGCCCACTTTTCAAGACTGTCCAGGTCCCGCTGGATGGCATCCCTTCTTTCTGTCTTATCAGCTGCACCACTCAGCTTGGTGTCATCAGCAAACTTGCTGATCCCACTGTCTATGTTGTTAATAAAGATGGTAAAGAGCACCAAGCCCAAGACGGGCCCCTGCAGGATGTCACTCGTGACCAGCCTCCATCTGGACATAGATCTGTTGACCACAACCCTCTGGCTGAGACCAACCAACCAACTCTTTATCTCCTGAATAGCCCACCCTTCAAACTGATCTCTCTCCAATGTAGAGATAAAGATATGATACGGGACCATGTCAAAGGCCTTGCACAACTCCAGGTAGACGACATCAGTTGCCTTTTGTCCACTGATGCTGTCACTCCATCACAGAAAGCCACCAGATTTGTCAGGCACGATCTGCCCTTGGTAAAGCCAAGCTTAGATCTATCGTGATGTAGAATCACAGATGCTTAGGAAATAATGTATGCATTTTTACTGCTTGAGCAAACCTGGAAAGCTTTGATTTCACACAGAAAACTTCAAAACAAGCAGAAATTCATTTACTTCTTGAGGAAAGTACTGTACTAGCAGATGAGATCAGGAAGATTCTGATTTTAAAAAATGACATATCAAAATATTGCTGTAATTTTCACAATATTGCTATGCTTTTCACCATGTGGCTTTTAATACAATTGAAAATTTCTTAGCCCAATTAGCATGATCTTTTCATGATTAAATAACCAATAGCTTGTAGATTTGATTATCACATTTTCATTTCTAACAAGCACTTTATAGTGACGTACGGCAATGCATAAAGTTTCATGTGGTAAGGAAGCAAACGTTTTATAGCAAGTGAAAAAGATCTTATGGAATGGAGAAGTATTCCTTTAATTGGGTTGTATATCATCAGAATTGTACTAAATTAGATCAAGGGCTTGATTATGCTGTTCCTTTCTCCAGAACCCTTATGGGAGTCAAAGGGAGAGTTACAAATTAGAAGCTTGCAAGATGAAAGAATACTTGAGAATACTTTACAGAAAGATTCATTTTACAAAATAGACACATAGCATCTGCATTTATCACATTAATAAATGTAGATATTTATAAAGAGATTTTAGGATATTAAAACCAAAATTATCTACATGTTAGAATTTACTGGTTTTACCCTTATGACTTGGTAGGAGTTACTCTGTAGTCAAAGTCCATTGAAGTGAGGGGGTATTGCTTCATTTCTTCTGACTTGAAGTCTACTTGTTAAAGACAGCGATTGCTACAGCTGCCACAGCTCTTACAGATTTTCTTCAAAAATAGCTTATGAATAAAAAAGCAGAAAAAGGTGAAGATTTTCAAAAGGCATTTGCATATGAATACTTTTTCCAAAAGAAGTAATCTTCCTAACTGGGAACTAGTCACAGCAGTAAAACTAACCAAATACAGAATATCTGAGAGTATTAAGGATTGAGTCAAAATTACAAAGAAATTCATAAAATTTATTGAGTTTATTTTTGAAGAGGAAAATAGCAAAATCAATATGTGTTTGACTTCAAATGTATTGATTTCAGTATTTCCTTTAAAAATTACTGATTTTAGCTTTTACTCAATGGCTTTCCTTTATGGGGCTGTTTCTGAGACTGTGGAATTTTTTAGAAAAATTAAAACAGAAAAAATAGTTCCTTTTACCAATTTATTATAGCTATATGTCCGAAGATTCTATGTGGAAAATGTTTTGGCAAAGAATTATCTTGAGTATAATTATCTTTTTCTGTAATTGGACATTAATTAACAAGTTTTTAAGGATCGTATTCCACTTAGATTGTACAAGTGAAAGCTAATTTGGAACCAAACAATGCCTAATGTTTTAGCAAGTCTTGTTTTTTATTTCTGCTCTGAAATCTCCTTGTATAATACTGGAATAAAAGTGTAAATCCGTGGAAAACTTGAAGTACTGGGAACTGAAAGAGAGTTCAGTTGGCTATGATGCTACTGATAAGATAATGATCTGTAGAAGATAGTACAGTGCTGTTTGAATACACTGAACTATTTCATAGGTATTCCCATGACCCTGTATAGACAATTTTAATGGCAGAGTCCAATCAAGGCTTTTGATCTTTATTTGTAGAATATTTTAAAAGCTTGAATGAATCACTGCTTTGATATCTTAATTAAATTGATAGTATCATATTAACTCTTTCATTGATAAAAATTCAATTGAGTTAGAATTACCAATGCAAAGCTCCACAGAAGATTTTCCAGATTCACATGGTATGTTTTAGTGATAAATTTTATATTTGGGTGTCATTAGTTGTCTTTTGCCAAATATAGGTATGTCAATAATTCTCTTCTAAATAGGGATAAAATTGTCACACAGAGTCCTGGAACGTTAGAAAATTATATGATGTTGGAAATTTTTTCTTAATGCATTAAATTAAGATAAAAAAGGTACATGAGATTGAATGAACTTAATTGTAACTGGATGCTTTTTTTAATATATATATTTATGTATATATAGGAATGTTGTCAGAGCCTGTAGGATGTGATGAGGAAAGATAAGGTCCTCCTGGAATTGAATCTGGCAAAGGAGATAAAGGATAATAAACAGGGTTTTTTAAAGTGTGTAAACAGCAAAAGGAAGACTAGGGAAAATGTGGATCCTCTACTAAATGAGGGTGGTGTCCTGATAACAGGGGATACTGGGAAGGCAGAGATGCTGAACACCTTCTTTGCTTCCATCTTTACTACAAAGACCCTCTCCTTGGGAATCCTGGACCCTTGAGGTAAGAGAGAGTCTGGGGAATTGAAGGCTTCCCTTTGGTCAAGAAGGAGATGGTCTGAGAGCATCTAGGCAAAATCAGTGCACGCAAATCCATGGGCCCTGATGAGATGCATCCATGTATGCTGAGGGAGCTGGCAGACATTATTGCTGAACCACTCTCCATCATCTTTGAAAGATCTTGCAGAACAGGAGAGGTGCCTGAAGACTGGAGGATAGCCAATGTCACAACAGTCTTCAGCAAGGGCAAGAAGGACAATCCAGAAAACTATAGACCAGTCAGTCTTACCTCTGTCCCTGGAAAGATGGTGGAACAACTTGTTCTGGATGCCATCTTCAAGTAACTGGAAGAGAAGAATGTTAGAGGAGTAGTCAGCATGGATTCACCAAGGGGAAACCATGTTTGACCAGCCTGGTAGCTTTCTGTGATGGCATCACTGAGTGGGTAGATGGGGGAAGAGCAGTGAATATTGTCTACCTTGACTTCAGCAAGGCTTTTGATACTGTCTCCCACAACATCCTTATAACAAAGCTCAGAAAGCGAGAGATAGATGAGTGGATGGTGAGGTGGGTTGAGAACTGGCTGACTGGCAGAGCTCAGAGGATTGTGATCAGCTGCATAGAGTCTAGTTGGAGGCCTGTAACTAGCAGTGCTCCCCAGGGGTTGGTGCTGGGTCTGGTCTTGTTCAACATACAATCATAGATTGGCCTAGGTTGGAAGGGACCCCAAAGATCATCAAGTTCCAACACTCCTGCTGCAAGCAGGGCTGCCAACCTCCAGATCTAGTACTAGATCAGGTTGCCCAGGGCCCCATCCAACCTGGCCTTGAACACCTCCAGGGATGGGGCATCCACAACCTCTCTGGGTAACCCATTCCAGCACCTCACCACTCTCTCAGTAAAGAACTTCCCCCTGACATCCAATCTAAACCTTCCCTCCTTCAGCTTAAAAGCACTCCCCCCTGTCCTATCACTATCTACCCTTGTAAAAAGTTGTTTCCCTTCTTGTTCATAATCTCTTTTTAAATACAGGAAGGCTGCAATGAGGTCTCCCTGCAGGCTTCTCTTCTCCGGGCTGAACAAGCCCACCTCCCTCAGCCTGTCATCATAGGGGAGGTGCTCCAGCCCTCTGATCACCTTTGTGGCCCTCCTCTGAATGCTCTCCAACAGCTTCACATCCTTCCTGTACTGGGGGCCCCAGACCTGGACACAGTACTCCAGATGGGGCCTCATGAGGGCAGAGTAGAG